>CAIGRN010134033.1:0-20178 GCA_903798345.1 Fraxinus anomala
TAGTAGATTTGGTCAAAATCATTTTTTTTGGTCAACTAATGGTCAAATTTGGACCTCCGCCGCATATTTTTGAAAGGTTTGGGGACCTCCGTTGGCACAAATCAAAGTTAAGGGTAAAGTGCGCAAAAATTTGAAAGGTTTGAGACCGTTGCTGCAATTATCCCTTTTAATAAATAACTTTTAAAACTTAAAAGTTCCTTTTGATTTTTCAAAAATCATGCCAAACAAGTCCTAAAAAAATTACGAAAAGCAGAGGAAGTTGTGATAATAATTACCAATCGCCTTAATAATTCCTAAGTACAGTGGTCGGTCTTGCCACTTATCACCTCAGTAGGTTTTGATTGGTGGATTAGAATGTCAATGATGACATAATGATTAGTTGGATCGTTGGTTCATCGTCTACTCTACCTTATTTTTCTTCTAATTGGCGATTGTGGACAGTTGACGATAAATCATATACTCTTGAATGATTGCTGTTTAATTGAAGTAAAGTATCGTTATTAAGCATTCAATTATTTGAACTCGTCAAATAAGTTTGGTTGAAGTAAATGGTCGAACTCATTTATTTAGGTCATCTAAAATATGGTGGTCGAACTCATACATGACTAGTGAGACACCATAGTGGATCAAGCTCGAGTGGGACTTTAATCCGACGTGCCAACATTCACTTCTTTAGTCTTCACAATTTACTCAAACGGCAGTCGAGCAGTTTTTTTTCTCACGCACTATAATGTCTGAAAACGCAAGCCGTTCTCCAGTTCCACCCCAAGACCCGGCCCCAAACCCGACTCCGGTTGATCCTAATAATGATACAGGCGACGTAATTCTGCCGGACCCGTTGCTAGATTCCGGCTCTTTCATTGACGCCGACCAAAACGAGGCTGAACCGGAGACGCCACCAAACCAGCAGCAACAACCAATTGCCGAGGAGGAGCAAGGATCGGGTTCCGGCATTGCTGCGGAGCCGATTTCAGTGGCTCCTCCTGCTGATGGCTCGGCTGGGACGACTAGGCCGTCGATAAAGAGAAACCTAGAGGAGATGGCAAAAAGGCCGAGCTGGTTGCCTGATACCTGGACGATAGATTTGAGGGTCCGTTCCTCTGGAGCCACAGCTGGAACCATCGATCGGGTATCTCTCGCTCTCTAACTCAAAAATATTCGCACAGATATTATTAGAATTGATCAATTATGTGTTTCTGTTTTTAATCAATTGGTGTATGTGCTTCATGATAGTACATTGACTTCTTGTGTGCCTTTTTTTTATGATTTTTGTGTGTGTTTTCTCTCTGAGTGTCCTGTCAGTGTTTCGCCTCTGTAATTTCTAGAATAACTTTCTGTGTGTTCTTCGATAAGTAAAACTTGGGAATTCTGAGTGCCAGCGGAGGTGGGTGTCACGGCCAAATTCCTGCTTCTGCCTCACCGGAATGGTAACTCGATCAATGTTTCAATCCCAGCTAAAATCAGTTGAAATACTCTAACAAAATAAATGAGAAAATCAATAAGAAAGGGAAGATAAAGCTGTTGAAATGCTCCAACAATTTTACTGAATTTCAGATTGCAAAAACTCTTTTTCCTATGCCATACAGTCCGCATATATCCGTTTCTTCTCTACAATGTGAAGTTTCTTCTCTACAATGTGAAGAAACGTGTTTCCTAGATAAAAGCATAATATTTTTTTTAACTAAAAAATTTATTCAAATCCAAATCAGTGTTGTTCGGTTGCAAGTACATCGACTTCGCTTCCCAATTCGAATTTCCATTACTTTCGTTGGTTGTCTTCTTCTAGTCTGATCTGATTCACTTTCTCCCCCATTGATTCTCCACATGACAACCCTTCCCCTCACCTTGATCTTGTCCCCAAGATCAACAAAGTGGAAATTGGGATTTAATCCAATCATCATCCTCCCAAGTAGCACAATCTGGAGGGAGGTCTATCCATTGAACCAGCCCTGAACTGCAGAATGCGACCTTTGTGGAACTACCCTTTACTGCAAAATGGAGAGTGGTTCGTGTACTGGTTGAGACACTTGAGCTTCTGTAGGTAATTGTAACACAAGCATAGCATTATCTCCCAACTTCTTTCTCGAAAGGGATACATGAAAAACTGGGTGGATCTTGGAGCCAACTGGTAAAGCTAGATGATAAGCCATTGCCCCCACCTTCTTAGTAATATGATATGGGCCATAGTACCTAGCGCCCAACTTGTGATTAAGCCTGTGTTCGATTGAATGCTGTTTGTAAGGATGAAGCTTAAGGAGGACCCAATCACCCTCTGTAAAGACCTTTTAGTCCTATCTTCATCTAAATAGAGTTTCATCCTTGCACTTGTCTGTGAGAGGTTTTCCTTTAACGGTTGGTTTAATTTGTATCTCCGCATCTCTCCCACCAGTCTCTCAATTTCTGTTTTCTGAATAAAAGGGCACCTATAAGGCCTGATTCTGAATGGTCATGTTCCCTCTTTCAATGGGATATGATGACCATGTGATTTGGGAGGAGGTAATCCTATGGGTTCTTCAAACACCCTGGGAATTCTGTGGATAATCTCCAATATCTTGTCAGGCATCTCTCCACTTTTTTCCTCTCCGATGTTGTACAACTTTCCCAATAACCCATAAGGTTCTTTACCAAAAATTCTCTCCACCTCCTCTATTCCCATCATCTTTACGGGCTCTTTAGAAATTTCACTCCTTAATTCCTTCATCATTTCTTCTAAACTGGACACACCCTTGTACAAAAATCAAAGGTAATTTGACCAAATTGACTCACCCAATCTACCCCTAATACAACGTCACTTCCAGCCAATTTAAGAGTTTTGAATCTCCCAAACCACTGGTTGACATAAGGCTTTACTCTCCAGTTTATCACTGTTGGTAACTCTAACTGTCACTTTGCTAACTTTTCATCAGTGATATATTTCAGTTCTTTGGATATATTTCATCCTTTGATCACTCCGGGAACTCTAATGGTTTGGTGTTTCCACCTCCCAGCCAATGCATTAATGGATATCTCCATGATCTCCTCACCTCTTGATCCTCCTTTAGACTCGTAGCCTTTATCTTCATTTGGTCCCAGTTGTTTAATTTTGCTAAATGTCTCAACCACTTCTTCCCCAATAGTTTCTGAAAACCTCCTGCAAAGCTCCTCAGAAAACAAGCTCCTGTCTGCTCCAGGGTGACTGGCAAAGAACCCATCAAACTATATATCTGATTTCTTCTTCAAATACATCTTTGCAACTCCCAATCTAAGTTCATCAGGAATTTGATGGAGTTGAAAATATTTCATAGCTTCCTCAGCTATTCCCTGGGTCCTTCTACCCCAAAGTGTGGGAAATCAATTTTAAGCAGCCTATTATTTCCCTTAAAATTCTGTCTAGTATAAGTGCTACTTTCAGTGTCACTGGCTCCTGGGTTAGATATTACACTCTCAGATCTCACCTTAACCACAGTTTCTTCCACTCCTTTGTTTTTCTGTCCCATTTTGATATCAAAAAAAAAAGGGCCAACGAGGCCACAAGATTTTCATATTTATGATTCATATCTAATACCAAAGGTTCAAAATTTTCCTGTGTCTATGTCCACAATTACCTGGAGAGTTTGATCTGTAGAAGCCAACTTGTTCTCCAACCTTCTGGTAACAGCTTTGAAGGAATCACAAAAATCAGCCATATCCAGATCCAATTTCTTCAAATGTTCATCAATTGCTTTCGACCTTGTATCCATCTCTAACAAGTACCCAGTAATATACGTCCGCCGCTCTGATACCAATTTGTCACGGCCAGATTCCTGCTTCTGCTTCACCGAAACCATAACTCGATCAATGTTTCAATCCCAGCTGAAATCAGTCGAAATACTCTTAACAAACAAAAGATAAAAATAGAATGGATAAGGGGATAAATGAGAAAATCAATAAGAAAGGGACGAGAAAGCTGTTGAAATGCTCCAACAATTTTACTGAATTTCAGATTGCAAAAACTCTTTCTCCTCTGCCATACAGTCAGCATACATCTGTTTCTTCTCTACAGTGTGAAGAAACGTGTTTCCTCAATAAAAGCATAAAACATTTTTTAAAACTAAATCTAACAATTTATTTAAATCCAAAACGGTGTCGTTCAGTTGTAAGTACATCGGCGTCGCTTTCCAATTCGAATTTCCATTACTTCTGTTGGTTGTCTTCTTCCAGTCTGATCTGATTCTCTTTCTCCCTCGTTGATTCTCCACATGACAGTGGGTTGAGAAAGAGCTTTTTTAAAAAATAAAATTATTATCTCTTTTTTAATCATCCTGTAAATTTGATATCATCCAAACATTACTAGTTTTATTATTCTAATGCTATTTATTAAGCAAGGGATATTATTGAACTTCAATATTTAAAAATGACTTACGTGAATTAAGTATCAATGAAGAGGTTTATGTGTATTTGTTAACATTGATTTTTTTCATTAGTTTTTTTCATGCTTGTCACTGTAAGTCTCTTTAGTTTACTTGATAGATGTTTTTGCAATGTTCATTTATGGCATGATGTTCAACATTCCTTCAAAATTTATGAGTTCTTTTTAAATTTTGAATAGCTGCCAATCTAATTCAAGTGCAAAAAATGTACGTAAATTCAGTAAGTTTATGTGAAAACAATTAGGTTCCAGGGTCTAGATGGAATGTTTTGGTGGAAAAGACTATTCGATTTCTTGATCACCAAAAATGCAGATACGCCTTTGTTCTAGACTTGCTCAAATAGATTAATGGGCTATTTTGTTCCTTGATGCCTACCTTGAACCTAAATGAGCACAAGAGCGTTGTTCGTCATTGAGTGGCATGGTACATATATTTGTGATTTTGGGCATAAGAGGACACACAAAATGCATCTAGCAACTCCGTAACCTAAAATTGTAAATACATTGAATTTATGTGTTTACATGTATATTTGCATACGGTGGCATTCATGTCACTGTCATTTTATGTGTTATGCCCACATGTTTGTATTTACTTTGGTTGCTGAAATTTGCTTATCTTGGAAAGATCCGTAGGTTACCTATATATTGTGTCTCCATAAGGCAACTTCCTATAAAAGATGAGTTTGCTTTATCCATGAATCTATACAAGCTAATGATTGTTCTCGCCACGTGTAGGTGATTCATAGATGACTATTGTTTCCTATTTTCTATTAATATTATAAGTGAACTTAATTAAAATTAAATGTAGCACCGTGATAATGAGAATTTTTGTGTGTATATTAATTAATTTGAAAAATTATCTTATTTTTGTCAAATTTCTATGCGCTATAAATATATTTTTTTATTCATTTAATATAAACCTTTGATCCCGGTTTAACTTGGTTCAACCTTTTAACCCTTGGCTCTTTAACTTTTTTTGGGTCAATATCATTTTTGGTTTTGAAAACATAGAAAACTCTAACCCTATCTTCACCTTGCACCGCAAATTTATATGTTGAAACTTCACACTATCAACTTCGAGTTTGATCATTTACGAATGACGAAACCAGCGATGATAGATGCACTAGCAACAATAGAGGCGCCGGCGACAACAGAGTCATCAGCGATATTAGAGGCGCCGGCAACAACAAAGTCATTAGTGACAACAGAGGTGCCTGCAATAGTAGGTAACGATAAAGGAGTTTATTCCATTTTTTCTCCTTTTTTGGAAAAAAGCTTTCAATGTGTTTTCCTGAAATAAATTCGTCTCTTAAAAAAAGACGCTAACCAATAAATACGATTGAAACTATGATTTACTGTGTTTTCTAATCGGATCAATGTTTGGCCTCTAATCTGATCAGGGTAATTGCTAAGCCTGGTACACACTTGTATGACTAAGTAAACTTAGGTTGGCTTCGAGTGACCCGGGCTCCATCTGAGTGTTAACCACTTTTTACTAATAAAATTTTGCTGGACAACCATTCTACAATAACATTATTTGATAAATCTTTACTTTGTAACTGAGTGTGTATACATATTTATGAGATTTCTGTATGGCCCATGTATTTGCCACCCTATGGTAGTTTGACTTGTAAAACACATTCACTTTCTCCGAAGAACACTTTTCTTTACAGATATACGAGTACTGATGGCCCATATTTTGTTATTGGACCGGACACATGGTAACATTAGATTGATGATTTTCACCAGTAATGTTGATGCAGAGTGGTAAATGTTGTCCAAAAAGTTTTTGCACGAGCTAGAAAAATTGATAACAGAACCTAGAGAAACGTTTGAATCTAAAAGTTCATAGAATTAACTGAAGACGATTCAAGTCTTGTTTATGACCCTCGATCGAGTTGATAGAAGAAGGGGATCCATGTAGCTGACCTTAGATATGTATAGAGTTGTTGGGCATTTGAAGAGGTTGACAAATCCCTCACCCCTTCTTTTTAATTGCTTATCCCTCTTTCCTATTTTTTCTAGTGGAGATTATTATGTTTGAAGTTTGCTTTTTTCTCTTTCCAAACAAATTGTCTGTACTTTTTTCATTACAGACATTTTTTGGGAACTATAATGCTAAGTGTTATAACATGGCTTTGAGATTTTTCTTTATCTTATGGTTATATGCTCATCATTATTGATTTTCTTGCAAATCAGTCCAACTGGTGCAGGTAGTTCATAATATGATTGATCACGTGATGTTTTCTGTGTTTCTTCTGTATCTTTGTGCTGAAGATGCTCATAGTGGTTTTGTAATTGTTCGTGTTTTGCATTGCTACAATATGAGATAAATTAATTGTTGTAAGCACATTTAGGACCCTGTTTTTATGTTTGTGTTTTGAGAAATTTTGCTGCACCTGCCATTGGATCGTCCTTCCTCCATCTCTTTAATCTTTTGTATTTTTATCTCTTTATTCTCGGGACTCAGATTTATGAAAGGTGATATCACGCCTACCCTGTTTTACCATTTTTTCTTGTCTTTGCTGCTTTTTCTTGGTCTTGTTGACTGCGGACTCAGAAGATCTTTCACGTGGCTAGAAACATGTCATTGTACTTGAAGTGCGTATTAGTATTTCAATTGTCATGCCACTTTCTAATGAATAGTTTATAAATGGTAAGATTGCAAAAATAAGGTGAATTTGTTTCGGTAAACTGTGAAAACAAAGAGCAACATTTAGCCCTTGCTTGAGCCCCATTTTATCAAAAACTCATTTTTTCAAAATTCATTTTCAACCTCACATTTTCCAATAAAATAATTTTACACGTAAATTGAAAACCTTTTCTAATTTTTTAACAACACATTCTCCAAAAAACACTATTCCAAAATACATTTTTTCCCCCAAAATGGGGCTCAACAAGGGCTTAATATCTGCATCTTCTTTACTGCCTTGTGGAAAATATACAATTATACATGCATACTTAAAAGGGAAAAATAGACGATGGGTTTCTGATGCAGTATAAGGTTCAATTATATAATTGAATAGTTAAATTCAATTTCTTGGGTGTTCCTTGCACATAATGACTCTGTATTATGTACACGCTTTCTTGTACTCGGGAATTTCTTTTATTCAATCAGCTTTCAATGATTATCAGTCATTTAGGAATAGTTTATGCTTTGCTTTAATGGGGGAGCACTGTTTGTGACACTTTTTGGTTTGCATTACAAATTAAACAGAATAATCATGCTATAAACGTGATATTTTCTGCATTCTGCAGTATTACAGAAATCCTGCAGGAAAGAAATTCCGTTCAAAGAATGAAGTGATGAACTTTCTGGAAACAGGAAGTAAGAAAACGAAAAAGCCAAATGATGCAGAAGCTACGGTCAGTAAAAATAAATTTCTAGATTGGGGTCATGTAACTTTCTATACATTCAATGTTGATTGTATCAAATTGTTTGTGCAGCCTTCTAAGAGTCCTGCAAGCAAAAAACAAAAGAAGTCGAGCTCAAAGCGCAAGAAGTCTGAGGCTTTGAAGTTTGATTTCGAGAATCCACCAACTGCTGTCAGCTGGATTTGCACAAATGCTCCTGAAGAGACATGGACTGCCCGGGTTGACAACAAACGGGTGGCTGAATCTCGCCAACGTGAGTGGGCTGCTGCATTTGAACATGCCACTCAACCCAAACCGAGTGAGGGGGCTTCTAACTGAATGATTCTGATATGCCATACAATGAGACGAGGCCTGGAACTTTTAGATAAATGGTAGTGGACCCTTTGTTTTCCTGCAGTTAGCTCATACAGAGGTTTTAAGTTTAACCAAACGCCTGTTTAAATATCATTTTTGATTGGTTAGTCACCCTCTTCTGAAATTAGGAGTTAGAACGGGTTATACACATGGGGTGTTGTTTTTATTATAGACTTTCAGAAAACTGTGATGGAGGTGCTTATTTTTACTTTTCAACTGTTTAACGGAGTCGGCCTGTCTCTGGATTCTTTATATAGCTCGACTTTGAGTTTGAATTGAACAGTTTGGTTTATGTAGACACAGATGTTTTATTTATTTGTTTGTTTAGTATTTTCTTTAGTTTAGCAGCTGAATGACAAAGGGGAATACATGCGAAATTTTTGTCTATTGTTGTTTCCTGCACTGTTTGGTCAAGTGAATCATATACTCTGTAGTCTCTTATTTAGCCATTGTTTGGCTTCCATTTTTCAAAATTCGGCTGAATTTAATGTAGGATTATGCCATCTGTGCACTTATTTTTGCCATCCTTGTTGACACTTGCCTATGTGTCAAAAATTTGGCCATTGTTTGGAAAAAAGTGCTAGTGTCAAACTAGGTATAAAACTAGGTGTACATGTAGCATAACTCATTAATTTATTCTCTTTAATGTATTCGGCTGAATATTTCTTATGTTATAGATATGAGTAATGTTATTTAGCACTATTGATATTACGATACTAGTTTAGGTGATGTTAAATGTCATTAGATATAATTAAATGAATTACATAATTTAATCTTTAATTGAGCTTACCACATCATGTGATGTACATTGATGCTCTAACACCACTGTAACTGTATAACATTATTCTATAGGTAAATATCAAGCACGATATATTATACATATAATTGTAGAAAGGGGAAAAAATAAATAAATGAACTTTATCATCTGTACACTGAATTTATACATTTTGGTTGGCACTTGCATTGTTGTCAACAATGCATTGTATGAAAAATTGTTTAAAATTTCAATTTGAAAATATCACGTAGCAAGACGTAAAAGAAGGTTTAAATGTAACAAGGTTCGAAAGAAGTATGACTAAAAATTTAAGGGGAACACGTCAATACTTTGCATGCAAATGACAAGTATTAGTCAAGGAAATGACACGTGCAATCTTCAAACTGCCACGTCATGGCCTTTTTACACTGTCGAACGAACCTCACCAAACGCAACTAAAAAGCCAAAGAGCACAAAGACAAAACTTGTCGCGGAGTTTCAGTTTGATGCCGTGCTTAACGTTTCAAGGCTCCTCAAGTATATTCTCCGCTTCAAATTACAACGTAAAAGAGTGAGTTTGTTTTATGAATCTGACCAAGAAATGGGTGATAAATCTGATGATATCGAGATAATTGAAGGGTCATTTTCAAGAAATATTTCTAAAATTCCCCTGGAGGAAGCATCGTCAATGTTTCCAGGGTTTCGTTTTTTGCCGACGGATGAAGAATTAATAGAATATTACTTGAAAAAGAAGATTATGGGATCTGATAAGTGTGTTGATGTGATTCCTGAGGTTGATATCTGTCGGCACGAGCCTTGGGACTTACCAGGTTCGTTCTACTTCATTCTCATACAATATGATATACTTTGTATATACATTTATATATGTATATGTTGGTTTGTGTGTATTATATGCAAATGTAGTTAAACAAATCCTAAATGTAGCGAGGACGTTGTTTCGTATTGTTCTTAACTCTGGAAATAGATTAGGAACAGTAGAAGGTTTTACCATTTAGAGTCTTTTAAAGCTAAATTTCAGGGTTTCCAGTACTTACAAACCATAAAGCCAGATTGAATGGAAAAAGTGGTCAACAAACTGGCTTGTACCCCAGCAAGTGAGTGATAAACCAGTTGTAACGTAAGAGTGGCTAATATGCTTTGTGTTTCAAGTATTTTGAGTTTCCCATGATCAAATATTCCACTATTGGTCCATTCTTCATTGAATTAGGCAGATGATCTAACAATTACAGAATTTTCTTGAAAAGGCCTTTGTATTTTGGCCCTTTGTTCTGGCAATCCCTTAGGATTGGAAGACATAACTTAGTTGAAAAGGTATAGATCCCTTACTCGAAAATCAAGCACATTCTTTGGACATCTATAATTAATGGAAACATCCTAAACCTCTTAATTGTCCTACACTGTTGAATCTCCTGTCCTTTATTGGTGGCAACAGGTTTTATTTTAGGAATTCAAAACTTCCATGTTTATGCTTAGTTTTATTTTTTCACAACAATAAGACTATAATTTCTTTAAGTCGTAGTCATTTAAGGTTTTTGTAGTAGTCTCACGGGCGGCTCATGATTTTTGACATGGTCTTGCTCCTGCAAAATAGAGGAGGATTTTAAATTTGGATTTGATGTGAAGTAGTAATGGTGTATGTGGATCACAAACCTTAGAAATTAAGTTACTGCTGAATAGCTTAAACGCAACTTGTCAGAGCAGTATATTGAATTAACAGGTTCTGAACTATCATCATCTTTTTCTGGTGGTTCCTCAGTCAGGAAATCTGAGATATACAACTTGTGATTACCTTCTTGCGATAAAAAATAGATATTTTTCCATGGGTAAGAAAATTTTGGAGAAAAGTGTTAAGTTGGATTTTTGGGATATCCCAATTGTGATTACCATCAAGCATTTGCAACTATATTTATGGATAAGAAAATTTTGGAAAAAAGTGCTCAACTTCCACGGTCTCCAGATTAATGATGAACTAGGAGGAAGAAATAAAATTATGGTCAAGTCATTGCATGTGAAGAAATTAATATATCCTCACCTTTTCTCTTTCTTTTGACACAGCTTACCCTATGTTTTTGTGCTTCCCTTTTGTTTTGATGTCTCCATGTTGTAACTCTAGAGGTGGCGAAAAAGTGGTAGGAGTATTTGGATAGCAATGTAGTTCTTTGATTGAAATGGAAACTATTTTAATCTAAGCTATTGTTTGAAGCAGTCTAAATTGATTGGAAGAGTCTGGCTGAATGCAAAACCAGATTGGTTGGATAGATGTCTAACCATGAGCATGGGAAACCCCCATGTTATTAGTCTCAAGTCCAGATGTAAAAAATTGCCTCCATTTTCAGGCCTATTCAATTATTCAATATTGCTTATCCACTGGAAAGATTCTGTAAATTTGAGAGTTTTTTAATGCCTTTTGCTTGTATCTGCTGATCAAATGCAAGACCAAAATACAGTAAATAAAGGGAAAATAATATCAGAGTGTGAGCATATGAATTGCCACTTCCTGAGGAAATATAGGGCAAGTGATTGAATTGGAAGGTGGTGGTGATTGGTAGAAGGCAATTGAAGTAAGAGGGAGATAATTGGACTATGCTCATTTCGTGGGATAACTTCTACTCTCTTATTGATACATTTTCAGAATAATTATCCCAAACATTCACATTATTTGTCCATTTTTGGCAACGCTTGGCAAGCTATCGAAATCCTTGCCATCTCTTCCTTCTGTACTTTCTACTGCTCATCTTCATTTTTGGCTCCAAATGTCGCATCATATAGCTTGTTAAACAACAATAAGAGTCACATTCACAAGTCTCCAATGCAACTTAGATAAAAAAAAAAAAATCTAGCATGTTGTCTTGTTTGTTAAGTTAATGTAGATTTATGGAAAGCTAATAAACTTGTAGGTTTTTGTTGTCATACTTGATAACATGGTACAAATACTTGATGGATCTCACAAATTTTATTGATGACTCTGAATTTTTTTCTCTCTCTCTCTCTTACACGTACTCAACTCTTCTTCAGGCAAAGATAGATTAGTTTCTTCTAAACCCTTTTTTCTATTTTACAGAAACAAACTAGGGGCTAGTTTAGACAGTGCGAGGGCTTAGGATTATTATTCCCATATTTTTGTGTTTTATGGAAAAGCAGAAAAAATAGCTGTGTTCATCTTTATCACAGTGAAGGATGAACTATGGTCTCTAGGAAGTCATTTTCCTAGTACACATTAAATTATTTGTAGTAATCTGGTACTGATATTCTGGCTTCCCAACTGAGTTACATATCTTTAACGACATTACTACCTTATTGAGCCTTTTGGTTCGATTGACTTGTCTTTGTATTCATCTGTTTGGGAGTAAATTTTGGTTACTACAAAAAGCCGAATTTTTTCTGGATTTTTTGCTGAGCCTTTTGAAAAATGAAAATGTATTATAATTGATTATCATGAACATATGTGAAGCTTTCATGAGTAGACTAATAAAGATAATTTCGATTGAGTATCTGTTGTATGATATTTCACATGCCCGATATACTTTTTATGTAAGTCATACTAGAGAAGTAATTTTTCAAGTGATTGGAATCTCATTTCTCATGGTAATTGGTTAATTCTACCTTCACATGAACCAGCCCAATCCGTCATTCAATCAGATAATGAGTGGTTTTTCTTTTCTCCCCGCGGAAGGAAGTACCCGAAGGGATCCCAAAGTAAAAGGGCAACTGAATTTGGTTACTGGAAGGCCACAGGAAAAGAACGCACTGTTAAGTCAGGTTCAAATCTTATTGGTACGAAAAGAACACTGGTTTTCCACATGGGCCGAGCACCAAAAGGGCAGAGGACCGAGTGGATAATGCACGAGTATTGTACAAGTGAGAAATCTCAGGTTAGTCAATACTCCCTATGAATGAGTGCTTCGTGGGCCAGTATATATAGAGACTAACATAAGTACATCTAACACACTTCTGTGTCTGTACACACAAAACAGGATCCAAATGATAGTGATACATCTCACTGTAGGAAGATATTGGCTGACGTGTTTAATATTCTACAAAGAATATCCCAATTTGAAATCATTCTATGTAACATAGATATCTTGTCAGATAAGCTACAAAATATGCATTACGTATCCTTTTGTGTTCTTTTGTCTTCTGATCCATCCACTCAGTTTTCTTAACCTGCATTGTGATAATATGTTATTGAACTTGGAGAAGGGTTCTATTGACCTTATCATTGCAGTTACTGCATATATTCGTAATCCCTGTTTTCTATAAAATAAAGTGGTTTTCTATATAAAAAAAAGGTGACATCGTAAAAATGGAGCAAGTGGTTTGGCTAGTAGAATTGAGTTGTGAAGAGTGAGCACTTGATTTGGATATCATCTGAAAATTAGAACAAGAATTTTAAGATGGGTACCAGTTCATTGATGAGGTTTGATTTATGAAAGACAACTGATATTGTTTATATGATAACTGTGCAATCATATATAGAAACAAAGTATAGTTTCTTATCATTATTCTAAAAGATGAGGTCAATAGTAGAATTTATCTTGAAAATTCTTGCTTCTGGATAGATCAAAAACAAGAACTCAACCTCTCTCATCTATATTTCTTTTCAACAAGAAATGTAATGATATTCATTGAGCCATCTCTCACTCTCTAACTTGTTTCTACAGCCTGTACGTTTTTGAGTGATCTTATTAGCATGTTCAGAATCATCACATTTGCCTGATTAAGTGATGTATTTTACTAATGAATATTTGTAGGATACTATGGTTGTATGCCGCCTTCGGAAGAACAGTGAGTTCCATATAAATGATAATCAGGGAAGAAGTTCTCTCGTTCAAAGTGATATGTCTGCAGTAAACGATGTAACTACATCTCTATATGGAGTTGAACAATCAGGCATGGTTGAAGGGACCAGGGTGGGTGACAGCTGTTCAAATGAGTATAGTTGTTATAATTCTCATTCTGTGGAACAGATTGACTCTGGCTCTGAATCTGATGAGAAAGTAGCGGAGTTCAATCAGCACAATTCTTTAAGCAATGAGAAGGTTCGTGGGGCATGTCATTTTATATATTCATGCTCTGTTGGTTACTGCTTATATCTGCATATCTAACCCAGATTAAGAGAGAAGAAGAAAGATGTCCTTTGATATAAACGGATTTATGATATCTGTTCCCTAATGCCAAATTGCAGGCTAAATATCAACGTTAGCTGATTCCTCATGCTAAGTATCTAATCTGTTGTTTGATTGTTTTCTTGTTTCAGGATTGTGTTGATGAAGAGGATTTTTATGCTGATATAATGAAAGATGATATAATCACACTAGATGATTCTTTATTAAATGCAACTGCAGGACTCTTTTCATCAGTCTCTGTAAAACCCAAGCCGGACATGAAATCAGAGCATCTGAGTCAAGCTACTGTAACCACCACAATTCCTTTCCAGGGGACAGCAAATCAACGACTAAGACTAAGGTGGCCAAAACTAGAACGTTGTCGAGTAAATCTCTTTGAAGCATCTAAAGGCGAAAAGGAGTACACTGGTGAGAGTGTAGCTTGCTCAAGTACCCAGCAGACACCACTTAGCCGTTTTCCAACGACTAGAGTTAGGTTTTGGTCCTTAACCCTGTTTCTGGTTCTATTAGTTTTTCTGGGGCTACTTCTCTTCTTTACTGGAAGTTATTGGCAAGTCAAGAAGGTTAATTATGGTTCCGGATTTAAAAGATCTCCTAATATTGACTGGTACGGATTTCTTACCTCGATCTTGAAGTGATGCTTAAATACATTTTATCTAGTTTTAGCATGTAAGAGGAGATCAGAATGTATATTCTAATGTGTAATATATTGAATGAGCACAGATACTTTTATAATTTATATCATGTTTGCTAGAAATGGATTATAAACCTATTTTATGTATCCGGACAAATTCGTTTTGGTATCTGAATGCCTTCTTGAAGCCACAGGGAACAATACTATACATAGGACTGCAAAAATTTGTTTCTTCCGTCAATGTAGTTTGACTCAGATTTGATCACGTTCTACTGAATTTCAAAGTTTCACTGTAACCATTTTTCCTTTCCAAATCAAAGATTCACCAGTTTTGAGGAACGATGGCCTTCTTAAGCTATACATTTATTCGGTGTCCGTGGGATTTTTCTAAAAAATACTCAATTTAGTAGGAAAACGTAACGAGGTAGCTATAGAACCAGATCAACAGGTATTGTGAACAAAAGGTTCAGTTCAGTTCTATATTATTTTCCAGATCAGGTTTATGTTTGCACATTAACTATTTCAGTGTGTAAGAGGATGCCGATTTTTTTTTTTTTATTTTCTTTCAATTAGGACAATAACATATTCCATTGAAGTTTACGTTATCCCCACCACACTGGGCCCATGTTACCACGAAGGTTCTAATGCAAAAGTTTAAAATTCTGATCACTTCTATTTATTCAAGCAATTTGAAATTTTATTTTCATTCGAAGCACCGTGCTCCTATTTCAATCTCACAGTGTCTGCAGTTTGGAATGGAAGATTAAACTAAAAAATTCACGACCTTTACCCAAAAAAATATGATCAAGAGAAATCAAGTTCATGCATCCAATCTGACAATCCTTCATCACTTCATCTCTTTGCAACTGATATACATTACCACATAGAACACTTATTTTCTTCTCATGTTAAGGAAAAGAAGATCCTTATGCCTCATAATTTTAACTGAATATTACAAGACTTGCTTATGGGTTGTTCCAGATTTCAGAAAAATTTAGCCAGGGAAAAGAAATTGGTAGGATGTCGCGTTTCTTAGGTGATTTTTCTATCAATTTTAGATTAACGATTGAGAGAAGAAACTGATATACTGTCATTTTTCTGAAGTCCTATTAATCTTTGACATTTACATTTAAACTCTTCATATGCTGGATCACCTATGACATATTACCCTTTTAAGTAATGTATCCAGACTTAACAAGTAAAGCTAAATAGAGAAATGCCAAATTCAAAATTGAGAACAAAAGTAGCAATATAGCGATCTATCTAACGTTTTTAATCAACATGGAAGCTTCAATTTTCTTGCGAGCATACAGCACTACTCTGGATATTGAGTGCACATTTGTCTTGTGTGTTAGTATTTATTTAGGATTTTTCTTCCATGTAGAAGTTGTTTCTTCCATCTAATAGCATTGGCACGTTACATTCTATTTATGTCTATAAGGAGTTTATTAAAATTATTGACTTGCTATTGTTGCGCTATGTAAGACTGCTCAAAATGGAGAAGAAAGATCAGCAGTTTGTGAAAATTAAAATTAGTAAAAAGACGTCAATGTGAAGCATGGTTATGGCCTCAACTTTTATGAGAAGGTACGCCTTTTGATGTTCAATAGTAATGTTGTTTCATGTTGTTATGCCATCTGATAAATCCTCCCAATTAACGAGGTTAGAACTAATTATATTGTAGCTTTGAGGTACAATTTGCTTTTATTAAAATTTCCAGGAGTTTGTCTGCAGTTCAGATTTCTCTTCTGAACTCAGTTTTCGTACATAGGAATTTGCTTCTTGCTATATTCTTGAGATATATGTTTTTTCGTATTGTATCGAGGGCATATTTAGTACACTGCAATGGACGGTAAATGGAAAAAAAAAAAATTAGCTTCTTTCTATAATACTGTCCCATGTTGTAATCCAACCTACCAGACGAGTCAAAAAGGTTTTACCAACACATCGTATGTAACTAGACTGGAAGGCAAGGTAGAACTAATAACCAGTGCTGCTAGTGGAAGTGATGAGTCCACTGCACGATTATTCTCCATTCAAGTATTGATTGCTGACATCCAAGATGACTCGGGAGAGGAAATATTCAAAGATTTGAGACAATCACCGGCTTCTTTTGTCCACTGTGACGCAACTAAAGAATCCGATGTAGAAGCTGCAGTTAACATAGCTGTCGCCCGATATGGGAAGTTGGATACGATGTATAATAATGCTGGTATATCAGGAATATGAAAAAAAAGTATCCTTGACAACGAAAAATCAGAATTCGAAAATATAGTTAGTGTAAACCTCGTAGGCGGTGATGATCCCCAATTTCTGTGGGAGCATAATCATGACTGCCAATGTTTGTTCTACCATAGAAACTGGTGCTTCTCATGCATACGCAAGTTCAAAACACGGGGTGGTAGGACTAACAAGAAATATCGCAATGGAGCTTGGAGAATACATCATACATGTAAACTGCGAGTCACCACACCTTGTTGCTACACCTCTGTCAAAGGATTTCTTCAAATTGAACAATGAGGATTGCCATAGTGTATATTCCCACCTCAAAGGTGTCGTTCTTAAGTCAGAAGATGTGACAGAAGCTGCTCTTTTCTTGGCAAGTGATGAGTCAAAGTTTGTGAGTGGACACAATCTTTTTGTTGATGGAAGCTTCACCAGTATGAATTCAGTTTTCTCCATATTTGGCAATCCACATACAGGAGTTTCAAAGACTTGATACATACAAACAGCAATATTATATATGCTAATGCCATCACCCTTTGTTATGCTTGCTTATTTCCATATTGTTTCCTTGTAAATTCGGCAATCGTGCTCATCTTTTTTCATTAAATTATTATTTATGCTCAGTTGACTGAAGTTCATGTGATTCTCTAACAATATAAGTTCCTCGAAAATTGAGTTTATACTTTTACCGAGGTGACATTTGATCTATCTTGAGACTGATAAAACACCTTTACCTTGGTTTTGAACACTAATGTAGTGACAAAGTCTTGTTGTATCAAATGCCACGAAAAGAAGATGATTTGTTAGTTTACAAGGTCATTTGGCACAAGCTTTTTTCTGTATGATTTATTGTCTGTCTTGGTACGCAATAGTGTGTGTCGCAGGGCCTAAAATATAAGGATGACAAGATACAGAGAGATGAATCAGAGCACCGGCCTCCGGGTGTAGTTCTTGTGTAGTTTTGCACTTAGGTTATCATGATGATTATATCTGAAGTTGGCACCACGAGTTCTTATATCTAAATTTTAAAAATAATGCTATTTATTATTAAAATAATGAATTATCAGTAATGTGACAACTTATGCGAAATAATGTGATATGATAGTTCAATTTCCGTTTTGTGAAAATTGAAATGTCATATCCTATTATTCTACATAAATTGACACATCACCGATAATTCATTATTATAATGATAAATAGCATTACTCAAATTTTAATTCAAGTCAAAAAATTAATAATTAATTTCAACAACATATTTCATGGATTTCATAATTTTTTAACTATGCATTCCATCAATTTTTATTAAAATTTATTAAAAATTCGATTTCAATCAACACCAAACAGGGGTATAACACAATGAACTATTAGGTACGACTCTGTTCGCCACATAAACATAGTTAATTCTTTCGTTATTCAAATTAGAATATCCAGAGACCTTTTATTTTCTCCCGACTTTCAATTTTTCATGATTTTGTTCATCTTTTCCCTTCCTTTACAGATTTTTTCTTTCTGTTGCGTGTAGTGTGGGACAAGTACCAAAAATAGGTCAATTATTGTAGGCACATCTGTGTCATGGTTTGGCAGAATATTACCAAAAAGACGAACGAGCGATAACATCATTACAAGATAACAACACGAAAAGAGAAGACCAAGCAACTCTACTCCACATGATGAACAGTACAAAAGAAAAATCAACATTAGGTGAATATCAGGACTCTCAAAAAGCTTTAAACCTAATTAGCGTCTATATTTGTGCAAATCTAACATGTTTTTCATAATTGGTTCCAAGTCCACGTTAAATAGATGTGTGTTTGTACGTTGACAGACAGCATAAAACTTTGTCACGTGAGATTGATTTGAGGGAAACTGCCCAAACAGTGAGACACACCAGCACATCTTCAAACAGTTTGGCGAGTTGACTGCCAGACTGTTCTCCAAACATGGAGCTAAAGTTTTGATTGCGGACATCAAAGATGACTTGGGAAAGAAAGTATGCCTAGATTTAGGACAATCATCAGCCTCTTTTGCCCACAAGTTCGAGTTTTCACATACGATTCTTGTTCACCATTATATAATTATCTTACTTTATTTCTCTGTACACTTTCTCTCTTTCTGACATTCGTGAACGAATCAACAAGTTTGCGTTTTCATGTACGATTCTTGTTCTTTCTTATAATCTTGCACTATGTCACCTTACTCACTATTATTACCGTATAGTTTTGAACTACGTTTATTATGATGATTATTTATTTCTAGAAGTTGGCGGGAGTTCTCATATGACATGATGAACTACTATGCGTTTATATAGTTCATTATAAATACCGNGTTTATTATGATGATTATTTATTTCTAGAAGTTGGCGGGAGTTCTCATATGACATGATGAACTACTATGCGTTTATATAGTTCATTATAAATACCGAAGCTTACAATTTTTCGTTAATATCGCATTTACGGTTTGACTAATAAACGGCATGATGATGTAATATTTTATTCTTGTATACTTTGGTACAATGCTGTTTAATTAAAAAGTAACTTCTACAATATTATAGCATCAAGTTTATTAAATCATTCACCAACAAACAAACTCTTTGCAAATAAATATACATTTAGTGAAGCATTTTATATGTTACATGGACATGATGTATTATAATATTTTGAAATTCGAAAGATATAATGGCAAGAATTTTAATCTCACGTGTGTGTGTGTGAGCAATTTAACTTGTTATTATTCCAAATAATATCAATGAAGTATATCGTCATCACGAAAACACAGTTGAATCTCGCGTTTTCATATAATTTTCTATTTTTTTTTCTCCTTGTGCATTGAAATTGATATTTGCCATTAATTTTGTATTTGTATCTCTGTAATTTGATAAAGTTATACAGTCAATGGATTTTCATATTTCGAATACGTAATTCAAGAAATGTGCTTCCAAGGCATTAAAAAAAATTCAACTATTAGGTACAAATTATTGTAGTATATTTAGATAGTAGTTAATTGAGTAACTAGAGTATAAATATGAGAAAAACCAATGTAAATGTAAATGCAAATTTAAAAAAATGAAATCTTTACCTATACTAATTCAATTATCTTAATTGATCGATTCAATCTAGAATAAATTGTCTTAAAAGAAAAAAAAAAGTATTTGAAGTGATAAAAAAACTGGTGCTCATCTAATTTACAGTAAAATTTCATTGTAGTCATTTACTTTCAATTTATTTGATAATGGAAAATTCCTGGTTGTCACCTCCTCTTTTTACTAATTTGAGCAATTTAAACTATGCAAAAAAAAAAAAAA
>CAIGRN010134041.1:0-44590 GCA_903798345.1 Fraxinus anomala
GTGAATTTATTCCTTTTTTTTTTTTAATTTTTTGAACGATATTCTAATTCTTGATAATATCATTGATTACGAACTGACAAAATTAAATCATGATAATTTTAGAAAACGAAATAATATCTACAAGGAGAAAAAGAAGCTTAAAGCCCGTGAAAATATTTCCAAATGTTGACACGATCTCGCAAAAATGATGTTCATCGAGAATGAGAAAATGGCCTGAATGGCATTTTACAATTATTTTGGAAATGAATTTGTTTGTGCATCCAAAATTGTCACTTCACAATACAACATGCATCACAAAAAATGCAGTGCGATTGGGAGTTTTTTATAATAGGCACGTCCAACTTCAATTTGGTAATGGCTAAAAGGTCCAACGAAACTCTTATAAACTAAGTTTACAATCTATAAACAATGCCAAAAGGCATGATAATGTTCATAGCTATACGGAGTTGCCGCTGTGCATAATAGAAAGCATGCATTTGATGAGATTCATATGACATGTCTACAAATAAAGGTACATACGCATCGTTCTAATGCCACAAGTCCATACAATCTTAGAAAATCACAAATTATTGATGATTTACGAAGTTATTTTGGTACCAAATCAATTACTTCCTATTTGTGGTCCAAGAAAACCATAAATGATATATACGTGACATAACGCATCACATTGATAAGATTTGGATTATGCATACAAAACTATTATATTTAAGATCATTGAATTTCAACCTGATGCACAAAATATTTTTTAATTTTTAATGGCCATCCTTGGAGAATTTTGTTGTGAAAATAAAAGTTCGTAGTTTCACTTTCGATATTGCTAGTGTTGATAATAATTACATCTAACAATTGATTAACCAACTCAATCTCAATTTGTATTTGTCATATTTTTTTATTTAATTTTACAATGTGACCTTAAATACATTGCTCCACGTTTATTAAAAAAAAAAGTTAGAGATGCTATTGGTTTTATTACTATCTTTACATCTCATAAACAAGCATTTACAAATGTATGTGCAGATTCTAACTTACGGACATGACATTTGCAAAATGACATAGGTAATAGGTAGAATTCTACACATCTCATGCACAATCTTCCATACAACATGATACGATTATTATTAATTTCTATAATAGTACACATTTATATGATTTTCATTTAAATCCAAATGACGGGCTGATTGCTTTTGAGATCATGAAATTTTTGAATGTTTCTTTAATGTGATCAACACGTACTCAAACATCTACTATCTCACTTCTCGTATTGTTTCTAACTCATTTCTTCAATATTGCAATTTTTATAATAAAAAACACATGGTTATTCTTTTCTTTTTTCTTTGTGTTACTATTGTTACCAAGGAGACAAAATTTCGAAAACATTGGGAGCATTTATCTGTTATTCCCTTTAGTTAGAGTTATGGACTCTCATGATAACTTATATGGTTGTAAGGGTATTGTCGAATAATTTTTTCTCATTTAGCATTTGATCTCCCCATGTTTTGTGATATAGAAAATATTTTACTATGTAATTTACGTTCCTAATATGTTGTCACACAAGATAGGAACATTGATTTCCAACCCACTGTTCTAGAATTTGATTGTTTGTTGATGACAATGTATGGACCTATTTGTATGATGACCACGTGAAATTCATCCTCTTTTCATTTTGCTTCTTGTTCCAGAACTCAATGAAATGAAAATTCCTGTTGAGTTGGCTAGATATTTTTCTTACTATATTTTTATATTTTTAGTGTGTTAAATCAAGAAGAAATAAAAAAATGATCTTCTACCACGGAGGCAAATAAATGAACAACAACATACGATATTATCTTCGATGAAACGTGATCTAATAACATCTACAATGTCAATGTTTTGTTGTAGGGGTAGGGGTAGTGTCTGAAGAAAATATGCTGGTGGAAATAAGATATATTTAGAGCTTGTTTGTCTCCCGTTATTAAGAGAAAAATGGAGTAATAAATAATATTTTTTGGAGAATGCGTGGTTGAGATTTAAAGTAACTTTATTGATTTTTGTGTATAATATTTTATTTGGTGAATGTGTGGTGGAGAATCTTACTATAGCAAACAATGTTTTAGATTAATAGTAAACAAACATGGACTTAAGGCTCTAATGGGACCAACAAGGTTAGAATATCGAATTCACTATAGGATTGCTAATGTTTCGGCAATATCAATTTTGACGAATTATTGTACGACTAAATATTTATACCACAATTTTTAATAGTTAGACCACATTTTAATTGCATGAAAAGGTTCATAACACTATCAAATTTATGTCTGAAACTTTTTTTCATCGTATTCTTATTCTTTAATTAACATAAATTGTTCCTAATTATGATTTCACTCCAAAATTTTCTTTAAGATAGAGTAAAAACCTCATTTGTCCATTATATATTTTTAAATAAGCAAAATAAATAATAATTCAGGAAATGCAATTAAATATTTTACTTTTATTTTAAAGCACGTTAACAACAATATTTCTGAACGAAAACAGTTATTAAGGATGAGATTTTCTGATTAATGAAAATAAGAATGTGATGAAGAAAAAAGTTAAGAATATAAGTATGATAATAAATAAATGTTAATGACATTTAATAAATGTGGTGTGAATATAATCACCATTTTTGTACACTAAATAATAATTCATGTATAATTTTAACTTTACTTACTTATCATGTAGCAGATTCCAGATCGAAAAAGGATGATAGTTTATGCACTTTCAAATTTACTTTTTCAAACACTTTATACAAATTTGATTTTTCAAATTAATCCGTTTACAAATTTTCGACTATGCTACGTTGCGAACAAAAATTAAAAATTTTCCCTTTGAATTGTAAAAAAATTTATTAAAAGAGGTGGACCAACAAATGAAGCCAATTCTTTTTTATATGAGCTGGCTTGTGCTTAGCTCGTCCAAGATGAGCAAAAGCTAATTGTGCAATGGGTAGAGCTGAGCCTACTCGACCTGACTCATGGACAATGCTATCAAGTACTAGCAGTGCAACAAGAAAAGGAATGGAGGAAGAAGGTGAAAATTAAATCATAAATGAACTGAAGAAATATTCAACTGCTAAGATTTCTCCAACCTTATCCCTCTTGATATGACTCCTCAATTTTTGGATAAGGAGAATTGCACCGCTGACCTCGATCTACTTTGGTCCTCAACTTTTAAAATATATCAACTTGATCCAAAATCTTTTTTTTTTAAGGGTGTTCTAAAATTTTTCACTACACACTCAATTTTCAATAACGGGGACGTCTTACAGCTTGTTTGAGAGATTTATTGAAAATTAATTTTCTCTAAAATTATTTGTAATCACACATTTATATGAAATTTATAAATTTTTTCTTACTTTTTAATTACACTTTTTTAGAAAAATCATTTTTCGCTCAAAATTCTCCCATAAAAACTCTAAATTATTGTTAATTTATCACACAATCCAAAACAAAATATACTTAACTTAAAACTTTCTAGGCACCAATTCGAGTTGGAAAGCAAAGCTTAACTTTATAAAATCATACATACGAGAATCAAGTGAGACTTTAATCAAATTTGGAACAATTCATCATTGAAAACTATAATGAAATGATGATATAGACTAGCAATAAGTTGGCAACAAGTGGTGCTATTTTTTCATCCGTTGATAATTTGTGTGCGCGTGCATGATCTCGCCACCTCTCTCTCTCTCTCTCTCTCCTCCCCCATTGAATTAACCGCCGCTTTTCCACCTCTCTAAATCTATCAATAATTTTAAAGGTAATTTTCCCATTTTATTTTCATTTTAATGCAGTTTAATAGATCTATTGTATATTAATTCATTCTTGGTATGCACCTCTCGTCATGTTTATCTGTTGTTATTCTATGAAATTGTTGATCTGCGAATTCGTGTAGCTTCGCTATCTAATGCTTACAGAAATGCTTTATATATATATATATGTGCGCGCGCGCGTGTTTATCTACGTCCTTTTTTTTGTTGAAAAAGGGCTTCTGTAATTGTGCTTTTGTTTGGGTGAATCAATTTTTGTGTTCCGTTGGATAAGTTATATGTATAGTCTATGAGTTAGACGGATATATTAGGATTTGTATGTCACTAGCACTGAGATTTGGATGAAATTTTCGTGGATATTTTATTCTTTTTAGCCTGTATGAATTTCTCATGATTTCGAAGTATGTGAATTTCGTGGATTTACAGCTACTTACCGTGTTAAACTTTTTATGATGTAGATTCTGGTTATTAATTAATCCAGAGGAAGAAACTCTTATAATTATTATTAAGATAACATCACAATATTGAGCCGGGAGTTAATTAACAGATTACAAGGATTTTGGCTGGACGATTATTCTCTGACTGACAGGATTACATTTTAAGGTCTATTAACTTTATCTCCGAGAAGTAGAGTGCTATGACCTATGAGGCATGGCTACTTTCCATCTCATTCGAGATGCTTTGCTTATTTCTCGTTGCATGGTTGGATTTTTACTATGGGCATTGTAGATCTCATTTAGACATCTTCACTTTATAGAGGGTGCTATATATTTGATATCAATTGTCTTGTTTTCGGAATTAAAAAAAGTAAAACGAAATTAGATCATTATTAAATTATGAAAAAGGACATCAGCACATATAATGGCAATCACATCATTTTATTTTTTATTTTCTGTCATGATTTGGAGGTAGTCTTCGTTCATCCCATGGTTATATTGAAATTACAGCTTTAGTTTCAAGGGTCTTCAATAGTAAGATGATCAAACATTGCTTCTTTAGATTTTTTCGTGTAATATTTACAGGAGCATCTTTCGTTATTTGCTGTTTTCAAGTATTCATACTATTCACATGTGTATATATGTTTCTTTCTTGTTCCTGATTTTCCTTTTTTATTATTGATGGAAAGAGAATATTCCAAATGTCAATTAGCACAAATTTGTTCAAAAATTAATGAAGCAGGATCAGGAGAAAAGTAAAATGATCGGTTGATTCAGACGAGAGATTGTTAGAAATGACACCTTTAATCATTGTTCTTTATCTATCTTCTTTTCAATCATTTTTACATAATTTTCCTTCATCTAACATGGGCTTCTTGAAGTTGCATTGTGATAACTGGTTTGTAGCATCAATACTTTTGTGTTTCTAGTTACATATTGCATTTCATGTGCCATTTTTATTCTCATTTGACGGTTATAATAAGTTTTCTCTGCTGCTGTCACCTTGGCTCGTGCCTGGTTTTTATTGTAGTCAATTTTTAATGTTGCAGCTTTTTCGTAATAATCTTTTCTGCATGATTTTGAGTCTATGACACCACCTGTATTCTGATTCCAGTCTAATATTTTTAGTCCTATGTGGTGTCTTTTCTGATACATTATGTTGATTGGGCCTCTGTTTATGCATCATAAACTTACCTTGTTTTCAATCTGGATGGCCACAAAATACTCTTTAGTTAATAGTGTTAGACACACAAAAGATCATAAAAATGAAATAAAACATGACGTACTTAATGAAGCTGTATATCCGCAGAAAGTAGCATAAGATGGCAGAAGCAGATGACATTCAGCCACTCGTGTGCGACAATGGGACAGGCATGGTTAAGGTATAATTTGAAGTTTATTTATCCTTAAAATTACAAACCCGCTTTGCTGCCCCCGATTTTGCCCACGTGCCCAATATTCGAGTTTGAAGCGAGAGTTTAACATGTTTCTAGGCTGGATTTGCTGGAGATGATGCTCCACGAGCTGTGTTCCCTAGCATTGTTGGTCGCCCCCGTCACACTGGTGTGATGGTGGGTATGGGACAAAAAGATGCATACGTTGGAGATGAAGCTCAGTCAAAACGTGGTATTTTAACACTGAAGTACCCAATTGAGCATGGTATTGTAAGCAACTGGGATGACATGGAGAAGATATGGCATCACACTTTCTACAATGAGCTTCGTGTTGCCCCAGAAGAGCACCCAGTTCTCCTAACTGAAGCACCTCTCAACCCCAAGGCTAACCGTGAAAAGATGACTGAAATTATGTTTGAGACATTCAACACTCCTGCTATGTACGTTGCTATTCAAGCTGTCCTTTCCCTGTATGCTAGTGGTCGTACTACTGGTCAGCATTTTTCGCACTTCAATTAATTTGTGTTTTCCATTATGATATGGGAGTCATTTTTCTTTCTGATGTCAAATTGTAGAAGTTTCTAAACAGTGGGCTTCAAAAGTCAATATAGTCCAACTTTCAATAAAATTTAAAAAGAAAATAGGAAATCGTATATAAGCTCTAACTTGATTCCCCAAATTCAAGAATCACTCAGTTCTTTATCCATTTTTAGGACTGGGGTTAGAACTTCTATAGGCTGTCTTATCTTCAGAAGGCTGTTTTTGTTATTTATGCTCAAGTTTCAACTAGTCAAAATGTTGAGTGAACGTCCTTAATGTAATTCTGATCTTGTTGACATGCTATAGTGCTTCCTGCTCAGGTATTGTGCTGGATTCTGGTGATGGTGTCAGCCACACTGTCCCAATATATGAAGGGTATGCCCTTCCGCATGCCATCCTTCGTCTTGACTTGGCTGGTCGTGACCTAACTGATCACTTAATGACAATCCTTACTGAGCGTGGTTACTCCTTCACCACCTCAGCAGAGCGGGAAATTGTGAGAGACGTGAAAGAAAAGTTAGCTTATATTGCCCTTGACTATGAACAGGAGCTCGAGACTTCAAAGACAAGCTCTGGTGTAGAAAAGAGCTATGAGTTACCTGATGGACAGGTGATTACCATTGGTGCTGAGCGTTTCCGATGCCCTGAGGTTCTTTTCCAGCCTTCAATGATTGGAATGGAAGCAGCAGGAATCCACGAGACCACATACAACTCCATCATGAAGTGTGATGTTGATATCAGGAAAGACCTTTATGGCAATATTGTGCTGAGTGGTGGCTCAACCATGTTCCCGGGTATTGCTGACAGAATGAACAAGGAAATTTCAGCTTTAGCTCCAAGCAGCATGAAGATTAAGGTGGTTGCACCTCCAGAAAGAAAATACAGTGTCTGGATTGGAGGCTCCATCTTGGCATCCCTCAGCACTTTCCAACAGGTTTGTATTACCATTACACAGTAATGGATTGTTTATATACACGATAGTTTGATGTACAAATTTTCTAAGGGAAGAATCTTTGTCAATGTTTTGTGCAGATGTGGATAGCCAAGGCCGAGTATGATGAATCTGGTCCATCAATTGTGCATAGAAAGTGCTTCTGAATGGCCAAAGAAAACTACATCCATTTACGGGTCAGAAATGCAGCTTGCAAAGTTTTATTCTAGCTTTATTTCCTATATTCTTTTTTGCTCTCATATCGGGGTCGAGGAGTTATTCCTGGACATTCCTATTCTTTAGTTTTTATACGATTTGACAAGTTTTTTTTATGCTAGTCCTTAGCACCCTTTTATTGGGCAATGATTGAAACTGGCATATTTTTTGTTGGTATAGAAAATTTATGCTGTATAAATCTTGAGTGCTTGGTTTACTTGAGGGAGAAAGCTGGAAAAAATCTACAATTCTTGTGAAATTGTATTTTTATTGGCTATCAAGTTCCTAAACTATTATATCAGTCGCACGCACTGTAGTCCCCAATAGACTAATACATCCAATTGACTCCTAAATGGTGTCAGTTATAATGTCTATTTTTAACGGTCAATAGACAAATTCCATCTATTGGGGACCGGAATGTCACTAAAATCACATATATGAGAATAGATAGAGACGGAATGGACAATGTTAGTGGTACATCATGGTCTACATCAAGGTTACATCCTCTCACATGGAGGGTGGGGTCCACTCGAATAAAAAGATATTATTCCAGTGGTCCCACCCTCGTGTGAGTGGGGATGGAACCCTTGATGTACACCACTTGATGTACAAGTGGAAATACCTTAATCGTAAATATGCAACCAGAAAATTTTATATGCATACTTTTAAGCAATAGCATAAAGAATATGTTCACTCTCGACATAAGGTGACTCAAGTGTCATAGTAGAAGATATAATGTCTTGTATAACCTTTACATGGGTTGCCCTGTGTACTTGTTATGTAATGGATTAGTTGCATTTATGCTACATTTACCGTTAAATTATTATAATTAAGGAATGATCTAATGAGTATCGGTGTTCATCTTATGCCAAGCACCGATGATATATTATATTAATTAATTGATGGACAAAGATTTGGTGGGTCTCAATATTTGAATTCAATTTATTATCCATCAATAAATTAATAAGATATATCACCAATGTTTAGTATAAGATGAGCATAGTTGCTCGTTAGATCATTTCCCTATTATAATTATCATAGTCGCGACTAACTATATTCGTTGCAGTGAAATGTACATTGGATGCTCTAAGCGATCAACATGCCTAGTAGTTCTAAATTTAACATAAATATAATTTTCATTAAGTTTACAATTTATTATATGATATATTTTTATTACACTTTATGCATATAATTAGACTTGCAATCTAAACATGTCGTTGTAATCATTAATTTTTCATATTAGGTAGATTGATTTTAATTATGTTAATTGATACCAATTTCGGAATGAAATTTGGTTGGAGTCAAATGAGAAGTTTTAATAGTTTATTAGAAATGAGTAAATTAATAGGGTCAAGTAATCTTTCTATAATCATCAAAATAGCATAATTATGGCCATAAAACATTCAGGCCCTAAAAAAAAAAATTCACTATTCATCTCTCTTAAGCTAAATAAGTTCAACCACAAAAGACTTCATTCCTTTCATGAGTATCTTCTACCTGTTGGAATTCAAAGTTTCTTCATAAGGTACAAAGCTATACTAAGTGCTTGTTTGTGAGTAATTTTTGCTTGATTTTAATCAAAAATTTGATCGTTCCCAGCAGTCCTTTTTGACTTCTTCCTCACATTGGTGGGCCCTGGGTTACTTTTTAACTGTCAAAAAAATCAAAAATTTGGACCAAAAAATCAGTAACAGACATGCTCTAAATTAATTAACAAATGGATGTTTAATTGTATATTGCATATTATAATTAACTCGTGTCTTATTTTTCAAATTATGGGAATGAATTCATATGATTAATTTATGCTCACTGTCTCGCAAAGCTGTATCATACATATATCACAAAATCATGCAGAACACTGTTTACCTTCAATGCCTTAAAGAGTCGTTACAACAAGCCATTTAACAGGCAGAGAGATTATGTTGCCGCAACTCGCACTTTGAATAAAGAGGCTCAGATTTTCGAACAATAGTTCACTAGTTCTGAAGATAGCCGAGACGAAAGGATTTGCATGAAGTGTGATACTTGTGTTACCAGAAATCGAAAGTGAAAATAAGTTTTGGAAATGACAATAACCCCAGATTTTGTAAATGATAACATAGCAATCGCCATGTTTTCTCTTATACCAACAAATTGGTTCTCAACGCAACATCTCAAGTTACGTTATAGAAACTTCATCATCACATAGTAACATACCGAAAAATGGTGCCATTTTTCGTTGAATAGAAAAGGGACAAAACCAAACATCCTGTTTGTCTGGCATTTTAAGAGAATTTTGACCGTTATTTAGGGGTATCAGTCTCAATTTTTTACCACTTTGTTTCGAGTGGAATCCACTGTTTTGAAAAAAAAGGTCGTGAAACTTTGGATAACTCAAGGCACTTTCCAGCAGAGAATTGTCCTCAAAACACTGTTAGCACACTCTCCAGTACTGTAGCATGGAGGCCAGATCCAAATGGTACTATAACAGCGAAAACTGTTAGGAGACTCTCCAATACTGTAGCGTTGACTTTTGTTTAACCTCTATCCAAGCATATATGATTAATACAGTATTGAAAGGACTTCGTCGCTAAAAAAAGAAATAAATAAAAGATTTGAAATATTTTTTTAATAAACTTTTAGTAACGATTCAAATATTAAAATTTGGGTCATTACGATGAGTAAATCTACAATTTGAATATAAAACATAATTCTTCACATATTATAACAAATTAGAAACGGTAACGGCAAACGGCAAAGTCAGTGCAATGAAAATTTATAAAAACTGATTTTGATCCATAATTAATTTATAACTCAATTAATTATCTAATTAAGCCAATTTAAGCAATTTCACATATGGGCTTAGCAAACGGAACTTATTGATACAAATGTGTCCTTAATTTACAGTTCACTAAAATTCCAAATAACGCTAAAAAAACCCATGCATACCACATTTATTAGATAAATAATAAAATGTTAATTCCAATAATATCTTAGCACATATTGTAATTTATAACCAAATAAATCATGTTTTAAATTTCTAAATAAAAATCCTTATGAAATAAATTAAAGATAATGCTGAAATTAAAAATATTTCGTCCCGTTACACTGGATTTGATTTATTAATTCCAAATATCCTGACATTGCGACTGCACTTCATCGTGCCAACTAATAACCCGTTCTAACTTGTGAAGACTATGGGAAAATAGTGAGTATATGTGAATATTTAATATGACACGAAATAATGGTGCAATCCCGAATAAAGGTATTAAATCACGCGTCAAAAAAATCATACATTCATATCATATATTTAGAAATAGGTAAGAGCTCAATACATATCATATCTTTGATACCGGATGGTCATATCATACATATCATATTATATCTTTAACTCTCATAATTATAATAATTCGACAATACGAAAAAATAATTTAAATAGAATAAAGTCAATTTTATCTCGTTATCCTACCTCGTTGGATCAAAGAAATTTGAAAGACAAAACCAAAATCACGTTCCAAATATTTGTTTTCTACTTATGTTGTTTCTGTCGCCATATATACGTATCTATACCTTTTTTTATCAGGTAGATAATGAGTATTTTTGCATGATAATCAGGTAGAAACTTATCACCCAAATGTCCTTCGAAATATAATGTGATTTTCCGAGTTATTACTCACTGAAATTAATATTTTGGAGCAATTGGGAAGAATTCCGACCGAATTCATTTTTAAATCCTCAGATTTAGGAGCTTGGTCACCAGCAACACAAAAATTCAAAAAAAAAAAAAAAACGAAAAATCATTCATTGAAAAATTTATCAATCACATGAACAGATTCATGCCAATTTACATGCTCCACAACCCCACCAACTCACACAAAGTGAAGAACGAGTACATGATCCAATTCAAGAAACTTTATATCAAAGTGGGTACCTAAATATTCGTCCAAATATGTTGGGTCTAATGTTTACATTACAGATATTGAATATTAAGTCTGTGAAATTTCAGATCCAGAATAAAACTTATGATATCATGAAAGATTGAAAAAATTAAAAGAAAACAAAAGAGAAAAAAAAGGTGAATTTACATAATGTTTTCTTCGAACATTATTGAATTTCCCAAAACTGGCATGTATTTTCACGTAATTGTGCAAGTCAAGGTGCTCTTCAGCAGAAGACACATCGAGGTAAAGCACATACTAATTGCGTGGATGGTAAAGTGCATGGAGGGTGCCCGTCAGAGCATGCCGCCATCTCCTGCTGAGCCGGATATCAAATAAGTCCGACGCAACGATGACAATAAGACAGAAATCAGAATAGGGCGGAGCTTCGACACAACAAAAATAGAAGCGACAACAGATGAGTAGTACCGTTGACGTGTCAACAACAACATCCCAATCGGTGGGGTTATGGTGGTTAAAAACAAAAGAAACAAAGAAACTATTGAGCCAATGGCTAATGGGAAGTTCCATTCTCTCCCTTGTTTGTAGGTGTCTCAAATGTGTTCATTAGCTTCTTCATTTCACTAAATAAAGTTTAAAAAATTTGAGATTATAAATTGCAAATATAAAAAAAAAAAATTAATTTGTAAATAAGTAAAAAAGTTAGGTACTAAAATTGCAATTATTCTTTTTAATTTTGACATTTTTACTGTTTTTAACAGTAAATCTAATGGATCTTGATGAAAGAATTTTTTCGCACAAATGATTTCAAATAGAGGCTTGTTGACAAGCCGAGCTCTGAGGCCGCTCAGGTCGGATTAATACACATGATGAGCACGTGACAATGTGAGCTTGGTGGCGTGAGGTCAGTTCGGATGGTTAGCGTACCCGAGAAGATTGTGTAGTCTTTCGAGGATAAGGGAATCCTAATGATTGAAGATCACTGACAGAATCAACAAACCAACCAATCAGAAAAATTCACAGGGAATAATCTTACATCAACGCTTACATAAGCCTCTAATAATTAGGCTCCTTTCCCTAGAGTAATTCATTAATTACTGGGGTCCACCTACAAGATTTACTCATGATAACTTGCCATGCTAAGCTTTGTAGCCAATCAAATTACTACATCGAATGTACTTCTTCAGTTCGGGTTTGCAGGTGACAAGACGGGGAATTAATGAAGCATCCTATAAACACAAAAGGGAGTAGTTGAATCACTGGTAATCTTTCGTTTATCAATTAATCAAAGTCGTGTTTGTCCCTAGAGTTGGCTTGAAACTTACTTGTTTAATTTTCAACGTCAATAGTTTAGCGCTAGAAGGAAGGCCCCTAAACTTGAAAAATAGCCTCATCATAGGATATATTAGTTGATGATTTGATGCATGAGGTAATAAAAAAATTACCATATTAATGTATGAAATTGTTTATCGTCACACGTATGTCACGTATGGCGATTACGACACCGAACTACTACAAATCGCATTATTCGATAATATTGTGTCTGGTCAAGTACTAAATAGGTCCCACAAGATTTTAATCTTGATTCTTGACCAAGCAATGATTTTTGTCCTTTTCATTCTTCTTTAGGATAATTGCAAGTCGCCTCCAACATATATATAGGAAATGTGGTCCAATTACATTTCTCGTGACAAGTAGCCATTTCATGTGGGTTCTGGTTGGACTAAGCAACAACTCCTCACAATGACTTCATTTTGCAATTAAAATCTCTTGTATTTAAAAGACACACTTTGCTGTCATGTGTTTACCGTAACCTTATTTTAGGAAACTATGAATTTGTACCATATTTTGATTAAATTGAGTTCAGCCACTATTTTTCGATCATCGAATTCATAGTTTTTAGCAAATTCTTAACTCCTAATGAAAATTATTTTATTCCGAATAAATATTTTACGTAAATATATATCTTTTAATTGTGTCTAATCTAATCGAGCCTTGCATACTTAAACATTTTTCCATACTAATAAATTTTCGATTTCCAAATTAACACCCAACTAAAGATTATTAAAGTCGATAAAATCAAGGGCAAGTTTCTAAAACGTTTGATCATAAAATAGTGAATTTGATGAAGAGAAAATATAATTCAAAATCCTACATTTCGATGTAACAAATATGTATATTGGCATGTTTATTTTTAACTGCAAAAGGTAAACATGGGAAAGCATCAACCTCATCTTATTTCCAAAAGCAAAAAAGAAACAAGAACACGAATATTTTCAAATAAAAACTATATATACCTATATGATCATAATAATAATAATAATAATAATAATAATAATAATAATTTCTTTATTGAATTATTACCATTCAGGTTTCCAATTGAAATGATAATATCAAACCATTTATATGCAATCACTGAAGTGAAATTAGTGTGACCATAAATCTATGTCAATTAGATAAATAATTTATTTTTTACAAGTAATTAATTTTGACATGAATATAGATGACAGTGGAGTCTACACTCCACAATAACCATCGAACTCGTTATTTATTCGGCAAAATGCATTGTTCCATTATATAAATCAATAGATTTACTCACGGACTCGTGACTTAACATCAGTTTGACCTACTTAAAGACTATGGATTAAGTAATAATTCTTGTAAATGTTTATATGACAGTAAATTATTACACATTTGAGAAAGTAATTACTCAATAGTAGAGAAAATCCATCAAATCACCGTGAAAAAAAAAAAGAGAACCTTAAAAATACTAGAAGAATTCCAAAACTAACTATGGATTAGACTTTATGGAGAATAAATTACTACCACCACTCGATGCCATGTCAATTAATACTGCTATTAGTTGCAAGCCATGTTCAATATCAAACAAGCATGAAATATAAAAAATCACTTAGTCGCACATATTGTGTGTTAGGTGTGGCTTAAAATTTTTAATCAAATTCATCAATTAACTTTAGCCACAATTTCTTGAAATCTATAATTTTTATAAATTTGTCAATCATATTTTTATCAGAATTTACTAAAAATATAATTTTTAGCTACACGAAGCATGAACATTCTTTTGTGGAATAATTAAAAATTGATGATTATTAGTAGTTTGGGATATAATGGGCACCATTGAACCATAAATCGGGGTTTTTTAGTCCATGTTTGACAATTATTAAAATAAATATTTTTCTTTTCTCAAATTTATTTTTAACCACACATATCATAATAAAACATTTCGCATATAAACTCAAAATTTTTTTCCTATTTTTTAATCACATCCTTCAAAAATTAATTATTTCAAAACACACCACAGAAAAATAATTTTAATGGCTGCTTAAATTGATAATAATTATTCTAACAGCAAAAATATTTTAACCTTGACCATGGAGGCAGCACTCGAAAGCTGTCTGCACTGTCCACTCACCATCCAGTTGTCGCTCGAACGACAGTGTTATCTAGGCGATAACTAGATGCAATTCTACTTCTATTTCTTGAATTGTAATCCATCTAAAACACTACAGTTAAGATTCTCTATATATCCCACGACTTGTATACTCTTAATAACCTAGACATTGAGAGATCATTAGAAACTTGTGAGAATTATTAGATTTAGATTGATTACATCAAATCTTGTAAACAATTTCAGTTTCTTGATTTAGTGGATTTTCCTCATCTGTCTATGATTTTTTTCATCTTGGATTTTCACATGAAATCTTGGTGTTATTGTTAATGATTGTTTTATTTCATCTTGCAATTATATTGTTCCATTCATAACAATAATGATTTTATAGAAATATATATGTACAATAATCTTAACAATATCACAATAATCTTATGCTCGGTGTATTTGCTTCTTAAATTTCTCCACCCTCTCTGATAAGTCACATACTTAATGAAGATACGTGGTCATTGTATCATAATTAATTTTTACTCTATTTCTCTCTTGAGGAATTTGGAAATGTGGCCAAAATTTAGGGGTGAATTTGAAATGGTTGATTGGCGCAAGTCCCCACCATGCTAGACACGGTGCGCAAAATCCCACACCTTGCTCTCATTTTTCTCAATAAAAAAATAATGAAATGATAAATATAGTCTCTTATTTAAATAAAAAAAAAGAAGAAAAAACATAAAGAATTAATTACAACTATAGTCCCGGATGTTTCAAAAAATTACAAATGCGTCGCAAATAAATAATTAAAAAATTAAAAGTAAAAAAAAAAAAAAAAAAAAAAATCATTTCCTCTTCCTCATTTCTCTCCCACGACCACCACTCATTTCTCTCCCACCACCCCCTTCTTCCCACCATCACCGTCACTATCGCTGTTGCCACCACCAGACCACCACCTCTAATAACTTCTCTCATAACCTCGCTTAAGCTAAAACCTAAATCTTCAAATTCATCAATCAATGGTTTCAACCTATTTTCCACTCCAAATGCCGAAACTTCAGGAAACAAACCTCTAGAGACAAAATATTTTCCAACTCAACATGGAGATTTCCACTAAACATATTATCAAATCTCAGTTGCAGGATGCTTTAGCAAATACCAAATGGATCGAAGCTATGGCTGAAGAAATGAGAGCATTACAAAAGAATAGCACTTGGGATGTGGTACCCTTGCTTCTAGGAAAGAAGACTGTTGGATGTCGATGGATTTTCACCATAAAACACAAAGCTGATGGCTCGGTAGAAAGGTACAATGCTAGATTGGTTGCAAAAGGATACACTCAAAAGTATGGGGTGGATTACAATGAGACATTTGCTCCTGTGACAAAGATTAATATTGTACGTATACTACTTTCTGTGGCTGCTAATCAAAACTGGCCATTGTTGCAATATGATGTGAAGAATCCTTTTCTTCACGAGGAACTTCAAGAAGAGGTGTACATCCACCAGGACTTTTAGAAAAGACTGGAATGGTGTGCAAGTTAAAAAGAGTGTTGTATGGTTTAAAACAATCTCCTCGAGCTTGGTTTGGAAGATTTGCACTTGTAATGATGAACACAAAGCAACTCAGACCACACACTATTTCTAAAGCACAAAAGGGACAATGTGACTGCTTTAATTATTTGTGTGGATGATATGATACTTACTGGAAGCAATTTTCTGAGATTGAAAAATTGAAGAAATATTTATCAATAGAATTTGAGATGAAAGAGCTTGGAAATTGAAGTATTTTCTTGGCATAGAGGTGATTCGGTCAAATCAAGGTATATTTTTGTCCCGAAGGAAATATGTACTAGATCAATTAGCTAATACGGGAATGTTAGATTGCAAACCAGCTGAAACTCCCATTGAACAGAATCATAAGCTTCATGAAAACCCCAGTGATGTTCCAGCCAACAAAGAGAGATATCAATGACTAGCCATTAGCTTTGTGTTTTATGGTGAAAATTCTCGACATCCAACAGTCATCTTTCCTGGAGGCAAGGGTACCACATCCCAAGTGCTATTTTTTTGTAATGCTCTCATTTCTTCAACCATAGCTTCGGTCCATTTGGAATTTGCTAATGCATCCCAAGTACGCTTGAGAAGACTACTCTTGCATGCACTCAAATGATATTCATAATTTGCAGCAAAAATTATGTTTTAAAACTAATTGCAGCAAAAAATAAATGAAAATGTAGGTCCATTACTTCTATAATCATTGGAGATGGAGGTTCAGTGTTGGCATCACAAAACATCATCCTTGGGAAGTTATAATCAGATTTTGAAATCAATCTCTATTTTCCAATGAGTATTTTCTTACCATGGATGAATTTATCTATTTCGTTGATATGATACCTATTATGGCTATTTAAAATTCTCCTTTTTATTTCTTTACATTTTTCTTCCATACAACTTACAAATGCATCAAGCCTGCAATGCAGGAACACTAGGAAATGTTCAGATATCTAATAAGAAAAACGCTTGAATTGCTGATACCGATACATATGAGGATGATCAGATTAGTTTGTAACATGGATCCATTATCGAAAATAGTTTGGAAGTTCATTCTGTTGGGGAATTTTAAACCAATCAATCTGTACAAATAATAACAAAACCGAAGAACAAAAAGAAAGAAAAAATCTGGTCCACAATTGCATACATTTTGTACCATATTCATTTATTAAAAAAAAATCATAAATCTGTCGTTGAACGATGAATAAAACAAACATGACTGCATGATTCATGAAAGGAAAGATGTTATTATGCCATGGCAATAGCAAGTATCGCAACAAGTCAATGTGGCGGATCCAAGATTTTGATTCAACACGGGCGACCGTTGACAGAAATAAAACATTAAGAGTCCCGTTTGATATCCATTTTTTACAAAAAAAATGTATTTTGGAATGATGATTTGATGGAGAATTGGTGGTTAAAAATAAGGGAAAATTTTGAATTTGCATGTAATATCATTTCATTAAAAAATACGTAGTTGAAAAGAAGAGAAAAAATATATTTTAAAAAAAAAGTGAAATCAAACAAGGTTTAAAATTTAAATATAACAATTATTTTGTTCAAACTAAACACATATAATTTTGTTGTAAAATTAGCAATATTCACCAAATGTTATTGTGGTCAAGTTTTGTATAATTCAAAGGAAGAGCATGGATTTGAATTTTTACAATTGTATTAAAACCTCTAAATTGTAATATATAGTATTCTGGTAAAACTAGTGCCAAAATAAAGTAGTGCCACAATGGTCAAGTTCATATAATCTTTAAGGGAGATTCTAGGTTCGAATCCCATCTCTATATTCCATTGATTTTAGTAAAAATTGTAAAACTAAAAATATTTCAACAAAATTTTGCGGAGGGATTCGAAACCGGGATTTCACGTATGATCAAAGGAGTTCTAACCAACTAAGCTAGAAGAAACGTTTGAAAACGAAATGTTTATCAGTTATATAACCTAATATATTATTCATTGTCAACCAAAAAAGAATTCTTCCCGGCGGATCCAGCACGCGGGGCCGGCGGGGCTCGCCAGGTGCTGGATCCGCCATGTTGACGACAATAATCTCGTACTCTGTCGGTGAACGATGATAAAAACAGACATGCTTGCATGATTCATGGAAGAAAAGATGTTATTATGCCATGACAATAGCAAGTATCGCAACAAGTCAATGTTGACGACAATAATAAAGTAAAATGATCCTGGGGCAAGGATGTAGCCCTTACATCCAATATAACAGCACCAAGAGCAACCCAGCTGATAATCTTCCAGTGATTATCCATAAATGCATATTATCATATCAAAGTTTCCAGTTTTGTCAGTTGGAATTTCCTGAGGGATATATTTGTCGTAATCAGATTCACAAACTTGCCTCCTTCCATCTTTTTTCAAAGAATATAAAAACAGAACATCCTAGTTCTACCAAGATCAACAAGATCACAAATATTTAATACTTCATTAAGTTAAGGAACCCAATCATTCTCATGAAGAAGAAAAGATACATCTGAGCACGTGAATGACATTTAACCAAACATACAACTTAGTCTAACAGTAAAAAATAATACTTGCAGTCTAAGCAAACTTCCGGTAGACAATTGCACCGCCAAATCCCAGGTCTTCATGGCATTCCTCATTGACAGAGTAACCTTTCAGGCCGTGAGAGTAAATGTCATCAAATAACATGGCACCAATGTCAGCGTGCACAGCAATGGAAAACTCCTTCGGATGGAAACATGCTAAAACCCTCTCAATCAGCAGGCTCAGATTCACCTCTTTCAAATTGTAACCAGCTGCTTCAAAGCTAGCATAACTATACCCATCTTCCGGAGTAACATGAATACTGGAAATTGCAGCTTCTTCAATGGAATTCATTGAATAACCACATGGCTCAAATGCAAAATCACAAATATCAGATTTTGGAAGGATCTTTCTTATTCCAGATGAATTGGTCATCAACGATGAAGAGCTTGAGTCGCTCTTGTAGAATATAGAAGCCATCTCCCTATTCAAACCAGTCATACACATTTCCAATGTGTAAACTGGGTTAGGAATTTCCAAGGCTCCTGCACATGAAGTATACACGTGCCATTGTTGATTTTCGCTGGAATTTCCCATAACGAAACTCTTACTACCGGAACCGAGTTCTCCAAAATAAGTATCTAGAACCGCAACTTCTTCGGAGAAGTTACGGTGGGGGTAAGTTTGGGCTTTAGGAAAAATATAGCTTCCACGAGTGTATCGTACCGCTCGTAGTGAAAGGGATAGGGAATCAGCCAGGTTTAATATGGATGGAATCGATCGTAGCAACTTAATTTTCCCACAAGTTTTGAGGATTATCTTGTGAGGGTAAATGAAGAGGCTCGATTCGCTAAGAAGGTATGAATCGACAAAATTATTTGAGTGTGAAGAAATAATATTGATCTTGGCGGGTTCTAAAATTTCTTCAATTTGTGATTGTGGAAGTGCTCGAAAACCCTCATTTTCAAGTTCAATAGAAATACCCATCTTAGAAAATGAGAGTTCGAGCCTCCTTTCGAAGCCTTCGAAACCAGTTGCCGAGGCGGAAGAAGCCATTTCGGACTAAGAATGATTTTCTGGAGCAGTGAGTGAAGAGAAAGGAAACCAAAATGAAGAATGAAGGAAACGTTGAGCATGCAACTGTTACTGCACTATAATGTTGGAAGTTGAGGGGTATAAATAGATGAAATTAGAAAATTGGTAACGTTGGTTTCATATATTTTCATCATATTAATGTTGCACGAAACATTATTAGTTTATATTTATATAGAATATTTATTATATTGCACGAAACAATTAATCGTTAGGAATAACGAACATATTTAATTTGAAGGAAAACGATATAACAAAAACTACACTCGAACTCTAATTTTTCTAATTGATATTGAACAATTTAACATACCACTACATCAATATACAATCATTACATTTAGATTCATATTTAACAAATGATTAAAAAAAAAAAAAAACATTTTGGCTCTCCATCAGTTTCGTTTTGTTTCGTTTCGTTTCGTTTCGTTTCGTGTTAATTTATAATTAATTTGATTCCAAATACAATCTTTTTTTGAAAAAATATTATTTATTATAAATATTGTATGTTAATCATCAGTTAGAAAATACACGACTCAATATTATCGTACTTGTGCCAAATATACAGACGGAAATTAAATTAACATATTATAATAAGGCATTCTAAAGAGGACAAAGTTTCCAGAACAACGAGTGATCCACGTTTTGGTTAGCATAAAGATGACCGCATCAATAAATATAGCGCGATTTCATAAACTATTATGCGACTTGTACTGTCAAAACAAGTGCCTAGATCATTATTGAATTTAATTGACCAAATAAACTGTTCAGTCAGTGGATTAAACCTCCTTTTAAGAGATTGAGGATAAAAGAAGAGGATGTTTAATTAATAAATAAGAAGTGGTTTTAAGGAAATAATCGTGGCCATGTAATATTATTCAGGAATTAATTAAAGTGATTTTATAATTCTAAAATCTAATTTTGTCCATTGAAAAGTGACAGTTTCTTAAAACTGGATAATTTTAAAGTTCATTTTGAAAGTGCCTCTCTCACGTGCGGGGGTGGACGCAGAACATTAAAATTAGGGGACACAATCGAACTTTCAAAGAATTTGGGAGAAATTTTACAATCGAAAATTTACGTCCAAAAACCTATTTTTAACTATTTTCGATATTTGTTTGGACTATTCGATATGTCCATAATGTAGTTCTCGAAATAAGATATGAGATGACATAAGCAATTTGTAGATCGTTAGCATATGATCGTCGAATATTTTTTTTAAATTAACATGCTATCGAAATTCAAATTTATTGTGATTTTGCCCCTGTTTGATGGAGGTTAAAATTAAATTTTCAGTAAATTTTGATAAAAATTAAAACAATTATGAATTTCATGAAATATGTTATTAAAATTAATTGTTAATTAATTTTAATTGATATCAAACATGATTTTATAAAAACAAACATGATTAAAAAAATAAAAAAAAACAATTCCTCAAGTCGACCCCCCTTGGATCCGTGCTCACGTGGTCCCCTTCTGGGTTGCTTGTGTGCGGTCTCTCTCTAAATTCTCAATTTGGTGGCTTTATGTAATTCCCCTTCATTACATAAAGCCACCAAATTACATAAAAATTAACGTCCCATGAAAGGACGTATAATTCAAAATTCAACACGTATTTATTACTTTAAAAATTTCATGAGTTCCCCTTCAAGTATACTTTCTCTCATTTTTCATAAACCTTACACGTGAATGGATATATTCGAGACAAAATTATGATCCAACGTTATAGAAACATGGCCCTGATTTTATTGACTTTAATAATGGTGTTAATTTGGAAATAGAAAATTTTTTATTTTCTATGCTATATACCTAATATATGGAAAAAAAAAAATGTAAAGTATGCAAAGTCTTGATTATATTAGACCCAATTAAAAAAAAATAATATTTACATGAAAGATTTATTCGGAATAAAATAATTTCCATTACGAGTTAGGAGCTCCTAAAAACAACGCATTCGAGGGCCGAGAAATAGTGGCCAAACTCACGTAAAAGTAATTTTAATCAAAATATGGTACAATTTGTAATTTTCTAAAAATAAGGCCATGATAAATAAATTACAACAAAGTGTCTTACTATCTTTAAAGACGTTTGGGTGTCATTTTTGTTCAAAGAAGTCATTTTCCAATCACATCAGCATGGCCCACCATTGAATGTCATGTGTATTTAATTATTGATAGCTATGTTTGATTTTTAATTATACTTCCACTTTTAATTATAGTCATTTTTGTGCATGTTTTATTTTGAAGAGAATGATAAAATTGGTAAAGTGAAATAAAAACTTATTAATGTTGCAGTTACATGTCAATTTTGTGTCAAATGAAATGAAAAAAATATTAATTCATACAAGAACAGTCAAACTTCTGCTATAAATATCATTGTTTGAGGTACATCAAATAAAAAAAAAAAAGAAAAAAAGAAAATAGTTGATCATGTCACGATTTCACCTTTTTTTTAAATGGCAACGTGGACCAAATTCACGTGCTACAGAGTGGGAAAAAGGACAAAACCGGAAATGTGCTACAGAGTGGGGAAAAGGACAAAACCGGAAATGTAATGACGCAGCACCATGTTGATTTGACCAAATAAATTGTTCAGTCAGTGCTAAAGGGCAAAACCGGAAATGTAAAGATGCACCTTACTGTAGTAAAATGTTGATTTGACCCCAAAAAAAGCATTTTTCAGCCTCACGGTTTTGCAAACGAGTAATGTTACAATTCCATAAAAGAAGAATTTCAAAGTGACACAAAGACGTGTGGTCCACATTTTTTAATAATATTTTATTTAGGTGGGGTCCACGTTCATGCGAGTATCTGTAAAATATCTGACAATGAATAATTCTAGCAATGCAACATTTTTGTTTGCAAAATTGAAGTTTAACCCACGTGGAATGGCTACTTGCTTGCTTATGAATCAATAATAAAATCTTTGTGTGGACCTATTTAGTACTCGGTTAAACTTAAACACAATATTATAGAGTTACGTTATCTAACGTATATGAGACGATTAATGATTTGATGCATTAATATGATAATTTTTCATTACATCGTGCATTAAGTTATTAACCATTACTTCCTACGATGTTGTGCTCAAATTTAAACTCTAATTAATTAATTCTTGAATATATCAAATCTTAATCGTTCAAAACTAATTAATTAGTTTAGACTGTATTCACTATTGGTCGAACTACACTTTTAAATTAATTGAAATTATCATTCTTAACATGATTTTTAACTGCTAGTACTTTATACTATCACGTTTCTTTCAATTTTCACCTTTGTCATTTTTTTTTCTTCTTCAATCTAATTCTTTTTAATTTCCCTGTTAATTTTTTTTAATTTTAAATCATTCTTTTAATTTATTTATATAATTTTTATTTTTGTTCTTGTTCTTATTTTATAATTGAAAATGTATAATTTTTAATTAATTTTTTCAAATTAATTTTTTTCTTACGGTATAATATATTTTTTCATTATTTCTTTTTTAAAATTTAATTTAATTTTATCCATTAATTTTATTTTTTAATATTTTATTTTGTTTTTTCAATTTTGGATTTTGTTATTTTTTTATATTGTCCTTTTTTAATCTAATTTAATCTATTTATTTTAATTTCATTTATATGTTTCAATTGTAATTACTGTTTATTGAAAAATATAATTCAAACTTTCTAATGATTTCCAAAATCATCAGATACCGTATTTGCACCATAAACCATATTTATACTTACCGATTTTACATTAAACTATCGTAATTACATATGCATGGAGGACAATTCTTTACACGAAAAAAGTTTAAATAACTATCTACTAGGAGGATTGTCAAGAAAGGAAAATCCGAACATATTTGCTCAATTATCCACTTCACCTTTTGATTTCTCCTATAAAAAGAGTTTATATCCCAATAAAAGAAATAATTGACGTGGATTAACTAAGGTTTTTTTAATTCCTATAAAATTGTTTATATCCGAAAGTAAGAAATAATTTGTGTGGTTTAACTAAGATTTTCCCCGTATTTTTAGAATGATAATTTTATTTTAACTTGAATATCATCAATTGATGTGTTATGGTGCCATCGAATCACCTTAATTATATTAAATCTTAAATTGTTATAAAATAAATAAATAAATAAAATTATTTATTAAATTTTTTTCTTTAATAAATCCATTCACGTGCGAGAAATTTCGTTGCGTATATTTAAAATGGAACTAATAGAATTTTTAAAGTACTAAATACATGTTAAATAAACGATAGGTTAGAAATGAAAACAAAACAACACAATACTGAAAACATAGAATTGATATATAACAATTTAAAAAAAAAAATTGAATTTATTATACCAAATAATGCCATTAAACTTCACTTCTTTAAAGCACATATTTAGAAAAATTGAAAATAAGAAAGTGAAAAATGTTGTGTTGAGTGAAGTGAGATTCCAAGGAGAGACGAATAAGCTAATAATTTATATATTTTGGGATGTGGGGATCAAACATTCTTGGGATTGTGGAAACCGAAAACATAAATTGGCTTCACCATTTCTCGATTACTATAAAATCATGTGCCTATCAAAACATGGCGGAAAACAATAATAAGAGGATTGAGTGGAACAACATATATGAAAATGACAAAAATCATTGCTTGGTTATGAATCAAGATTAAAATCCTTGTGGGACCTATTTAGTGCTTGACTGGAGACAACATCAACATAAAATTTGTTTTCACAATATCAACACGAGATTTGTTTACGAAAGAAAACACTTTGAAAAATACTTCAAGAGATAAAAAAACCTCCAGGTATTCCTTGTTAATAAAAGATACACTGGAAATGATTTGATTAACAAAATTGATCCAGATATAACTAAACATTAATAAACTCTGGCCCTCAACCTATAATCACCGAAAAACTTCTAGATAATACACTCCGACACCAATTTCAGAACCTCTGCACTTCTTTTCTCTTTGTGGATTACAAAGAATGAACTCGTTCTTCATAAATTGGAACTCCAATCACTAATTCAAATTTCCAGAACTCTGAAAGTTATTTGGTAAAAGATTTTATTGGTATTTGATCTTTTGATATTTTAGTATTTTAAACTTGTGGTAAAGGGAATTACGGATTATTTAATTGATATTCAACAAAGTGTTCTCTTTACTGTATAGAGACTCACACGTTTTAGACAAAAAATTCTCTTGGGCATGTATAATAGTGTTTAAAGTTGTTTGTGATTGTAATCAAAGTCGTGGTTGTCCCTAAAGTTGGCTTGATTTCAACGTCAACAAGGCTTTTCTACGCAATCAAAAGCAACTTTATCCCCATCCAATATACACGTGGCAGCCAAAACCCATCAAATCTTAAAATCAAAACTAATAAATAAAAACCACCTTACCTCCATTTAACTTACACGTGGTTGGCTACTACTTTATTAAATACAATATTTAATTTAAATCAAAACCAACGAAAAACAATTTCTATGAACTGCAATATCTTGGATCTAAATGTCCAACTTAACTTTTTCTCCAACCTAAATGAATGATTAAATATGAGCTATCCAACAAGTCCAATATTGAAATATTTATCATCGCTCTATCAAAATCTAAATATTTGATCCAAATAAAATTGAATATAATACTATTTTACCTTAGTCCATTAACCTTACAAAATTATAAAAATAAAGCAGATAGCTCGAGTAAGACAACAAAAATATATGTATATATTACATTACCAGTAAGACGACAAAAATTACTTTCATATTCTCAGCCTTCAGCTTGAGCTTGAATTAGGCTCGAATCATGCTCAAGTTCAAACTCCATACTTCCTATTCAGCCTAGCTCGAGCCTCAACATCATAGGCTCAGTCTCAAGAGCCTGGCATAGTTTATTTGACCTCCAGATCGAGCTGACACTTAATTTTTTTTCCAAATGTTCAGCTCAGCACGGTTATTGTACTTCTACCTTATACATAACATTACCAGGCACCATGGGATAGGCAAATATTCTAGTAGTAGAAGGTTGTAATGGTCAATATTCTCATGTTGGGCAGTTGCAGGTCTGTGTGCATGTTCATATGTTTCTCTAATCATATGAGATTTTTTGGATGTTTAAGCATCTTATGATGCCATAGAAATCTATATTACTATAGTTGTATTCATTTGCTTAGACCCTAAAGTCATAATGACATGATTGTACATATAATTATGAATATAAGCCACCAAAGCAAAAAGGAGAAACATAAGCACCTCTGATTGACATGTTAATAGAAATCCACGCAAACCTCCCTCATCAATGAATTTGTCGGCCCCCAAGATCCTTAGAACTCCTCCAACCCTATAGAAGCACAATGCCATTGTAAAGTCATGACAAACATATTGAATAAACTAAGCATATGCAAGGGCACCATACCAAAAAGCATAACATGTATCAGCTGGCTTATTTGATCTACCTTGAAAGCCACCATCTTGTGCCTGCCTCTGCACCAGACAAGGACAGTGAAATCACTCTCATCAGCAAAAAACACAGATTGAAAAGATAGTAATGGACTCATTTCATGAGAAAGGGTTGAGTCGTGAAGGTATTGACTAATGGAAATAAATGTCCATAGGGAGCTTGTCTATCCTTCATCTTCCATAAACTAAGGTGAAGCTTAGTCATTGTCCTCTAAAGTAAACTAGAAAATAAACCTGCAAGCTCCAATAAAGAAGCAATGGCAACTTTATGGTGCAAGAAGATGCATTTTCGGACAGCATATCTTCATCAATGAATCCCATCAGTCGGAGAGATGCAACAGCACAGTAGGTGGCACCACCTGTGACACTAAAAGAATTACCATCCATGAATGATAACAATTTGCACTAAATCAATTAATATTCATGGTTCAATGCAATACATTCTGCAATAAAACAAAAGTGGGACATGTGTGTCCAGTTTATCACATCTTCACTCAGATTATACTCATATCTTATTTTTTAGCAAACACAATTATACAGCAAAACACTGAGTAATGACTAATTATGTGGGATTGAAATGTTTTTTTTTGTTCAAGTCAAAGGGAATCTGCAGGTTAGTTCTTGTAATTGTCTCTACAGCAGTTGGAATCTTAGTTCTCTTTCTCCTTATAATAGCAACAATAAAATAAGAAATTACATTTGGGTTAAATATTTATAATTTATATGCCAGACAGTTAAATTGATCACCAAATAAAATTTAGTGGAGGTACTTCATCATCATGGCTATATAATAGATTGTGTTGACACAGATACTCACCAAGTACCAATGGCATCAAAATTCGGTAAGACATATCTTAATAATTATAATGAGATACTGTCCTCAGCACATCTGTTCTCAGGCAGCAAAGAATAGTAGTGTGTTTTTCTTAATTTTTTTTTTTTGGCATATAGAACCTAAATATTTAAATCATGTTTTTGCCTATATTTTTCCATTTCCCTTTCCTGTTTCTGGTGGTGGCAGTCACATCAAGGGCTTTTAAATCGGCTACTCCATTATTGTTAGCCATGATATACTGTGGTATAAGCAGTAGAATGTCCAGCTTCTTCTATAAACTTCTGTTGTTGAGTGAACAAAACTTTAGCTTGGCAGTACTGAACAGATGGGGTTTAATCTATGAACACAGTGCTTTTAAGGCTGATTCCAGCAGAAAATTGCATATCAGCTCATACTTCGAGAGGAGACTTTCTTTCACCACCAGTTCATGAAAAGCCATTTACCTGGTAACTTTTTGAAGAAAGAGTGCAGGCAACTCATTACACGATGAGATAGATGAAAGTGGAGACAGTTGATATACAGTCATACAAGCAATACACTAGCAAAAAAAGATATGGTCCACTCACCATGAGATTCTGAACCAGGTATCAACCCACATCGGGAAAAAAGATGCCATAACAGAAAAGAACAGACTGCAAGTTACATTAAAGAAGAACAACAGAAGATGGCTAAAAGAATGTATAGCAGATTAAATACCTGGTAACTTATTATGTAATCCTTAGCTTTTCCCCTATCCATGCCACTCCAGTTCTTCAACATGGAACAAATGGCCGCTGCGTCAAATATTTGGTTAATTCATATTCAACAGCAACTAAAACTCAAAACAATAATTGTAAAGCATCCTCTTACCTGCACAAAATACAAATCGGAGGTCCGTCTCTGCCCCAATATAAATGGGCATAAAACTAGGACAGATGAAATACGATGAGTCAGATAGCCAGATCAGTCATTTAGATAAATTTTATTAGTCCAGTCTTTCAAGCTATACTTTTTTTTTTTTGAAAAGTAATCAAATATTATATTAATCAAAGGTAATACACAGGAAGTGTATTATCAGTACAAATCGGCAAGGAATAACATAAAATTGGGCAACCCATCTAAATGCTTAGAAGCCACAGCATTAAACCAAGTAAACAATGTCAAATAAAACAACTCCCTAAACTGCTCTGTTGTCCGTGTTAGGTCTTTCAAGCTATACTTAGAAAAGGATCAAGTAAAAACCACCACCATATCATCTTTTAACCTATTAAATGCTAAAAAACATTGATAGTTNGCTCTGTTGTCCGTGTTAGGTCTTTCAAGCTATACTTAGAAAAGGATCAAGTAAAAACCACCACCATATCATCTTTTAACCTATTAAATGCTAAAAAACATTGATAGTTTATTTTTCACTTTTCCAGTAAAACATTTATTGAGCGATTCTTAAAATTAAGTTACAAGAAGAATTTTGTTTAAAGCAGCCATGTTTCAGCCTTCAGGTCCCAAAAATAACAGTGAAACAAATGAATATCATTCTTTAAGAAATTGAGATAGGCAAGGACACCAAGAGGAAATGAAAAGGACAAAAGGGTGAAGGAAGATTAAGATGAGAAGGTTACTTTTAAATAAAACATTTGAATTCCATCGGACTTAACTCTGTACTTCCTAGAAAATTTTCGTTGTATGTAGTTGTAACAGGCTGTTGTCATGACACATAGGTGTGATCCCAGTGCTTTTTCTGTTTTCCTTTGTCTCTTCTAATTATATTAATTAGTACATAATATATAAACCTTAAACGTACAACACTTAAGTTTCTCCTTTTCTAGAGCACTGCTAAGTGATAATTGAGCCTTAACGTATACATACATCCATATACACAGTGGATAAAAGTAGCTATGGAAATTAAAATTTTATAATCTATACTATACATTTAATGGAAGAGCTTTTGAGTAACTTGGATTTGTAGACAAATTTGATTAGTCTAGATCAGAAAAGTGAACATGTTAAACCACAAGAGCTTTTGCTTGAAAACAACATAGCTATATTATTACTAGAAGGGCACCAATGAAGTCAAACAAAAGAAATAAAATGTCAAATGACTATATCTGAAATCATTTGACATTGTGCATGACACATTTCGTATCCATGTTATACACCCCTTCCGTCATCAACAATGATTCCACAGAGCACGTTTGGCTAAGCGTAAGTACATTAGTAAGTTCTGAAACAAATAAAGTTTTTAATGATCAATGTTGGAAATAAATTACTTATTTTGACCATAAGGCATGAATTAGTTTCAAAATAAGTACCATTTCTACATAAAAGTAACAAAAGAAGAAAGTTATCAAAACATGTTTTGTCAAACATGCTCCTAGTCCAAAAACAGTCCAAGAACAACTGCGTCCTGGTTCCTCCACCATTTTCCACATCCATCTTCTCCCTTCACACCCACTTCCCATCGTTTTAAAGGGAAGCAATTCAGACTGGCAACACTTTTTGGTCTCTGTCATTTGTTGAGTTAATAAGTAACCATCATTGCCATCCATATACATAATTACATAACTACCCACTTCTCCATATTGTGGAACCCCAAATTTAATAAATAAATAAGTCCCCTTAAACTTTTAGGTAAGGTGGTTCAATATGGTATCACAACATATAGATGTTCAAGTCTTTGAGCCACATTTATGAAAATTGTGCATGTATTAAATCTAGATATAAATCTGATAAACATGTGAAGGGCACGGTGATGACTAAATTAAAATAAATAAATGTTCCTCTCTAGCCGCTTAAACTTCCCCACATATTTTTGTGTAAAAACTGTTTTAGAATAATGAAAATCTATGCCACAAGAGGACATAACAGCAATTGAAGATAAATTAAGCCAATGACGAATTAAGAGGTTAAAACATGTGATGAAAATCAAGATAAATATAAATTAGAATTATAGCAGAATCTTAAGGAATCCCAGACATGCTCTAAATATAGTAACAACCTGATATAGGAACAATCAAAAGAAGAATTATGTGGCTTACCTCCCATCAGGCTGCTGAAGGTTTCTCATTGATCCCAATACAGATTTAGAGTCAATAAGTGATATATCATAGCCAACCGTCTTTAATATCGCTAGGGCACAGTACGTGCTAGCCAGGTGACTTCCATTGGGGATTGCTACCTGAAAGTAGAAAATAAAACATTCAATAACTGCCGCGAGAAAAAAAAAATACACCATTTCCAGAGGATTTCCGCCAAAATCACTTTGTGCACAACCTGTTCATCGGTCAAATGATATTGAGAGCTTCTAGAACCATGGAACCCGTAAAGTTGTCCTGTATAAAATCAAAAATTTTAAGTAAACATTCACCATACTAATTATAGCCTTAAATCTGTCTAACGAAGTAAACATGTCTTCAAAGACAAAGAACCTTACCATTGTTCAATTCAACATTATTCTTTGGATGAGCTTGCAATGTCAAAACCCAATGAATTACTGCTTCTTTATCAATCTAGAGAACCAAAAAAAAAAAAAAATCATGATCAGGAAGCATGCCATAGAACTTCAGAGCAACTGCCTAGTTAGATCGCTAATGTCTAATACTATCCTGTCTCAATACTTTATTCAATATACAATAAAATTGTCAAACATTTACTTCCTATTTCTACCTCTTCTACTGTTTGAAAGAAAGGTTGAGGGAGAAGGTCGTCCAACTTTCTACCTTCGACTTCTTTTCTGGCATAACTTGTGAAAGAAAGGTTTCATATTAACAGGTGTCCATCCATTTCCTTTCCCATCAATGAGGCTGGCATCCCAAAAATTGAAGAATAGGAGCTTCCATTTTAAACCCAATAAATTGTGCATCCACGCCCAAAGTTATACTATGAATATACACGATACAGTGATGCAGAAAAAGAAAAACACAAATTGCTTCAATGTTCACACCATGAATAATAATTTCAAATGACTACATAAATTGCAAAAACTAATCCCAATAATTGGTTTTGCCTCTAAAACAACACAATTTACATCTAAAGATCACATAAGCTTTGGATTCAAAGACAAAATTTTAACTAATCCACGGAAAATTTGAGGAAATCGTTTTTGGCATATGTTAGACATGTAGCTTTCTTATTTATTCACTCGTACATTTTATGGAATTCTGATTTCAAAACCTTCGAATGCCCGGAAGATGATAATCCCAAGTAGATCAAAATTGAATAAAATTCCACAAGGAGCTTACGCGATCAAGAGCGTCTAGGATATCGAGGCCAGCAATGACGAAGTACGCGAGAGTAAGACGGTTTATTTCTTGGCTTTGATATGGGGTTGGCAACAGTTGGTACATCATCTCCAGAAAACGTATGTGCCGAGCCCTATCGAAAGATAATGAATTTGAAGGAGAATCTGGTGTGTCATCCCAGATTGGATCGCACTCCACCATATTTGAGATTGAATTTTGGATATCGTACTTCTTGAATTGGGAGAGATCTAGATGGTATTTTCTTGCTTCAGTTGGGGGCAAAAGTTCAGCATTTTTCATGGGAATCGGCTAAGGTGGATGAAAATAGCGGCTCGTTTTTAAGTGGAATGTAATAGATTGAAAGGAACAAACGTTGAGCAAAATTTCATTTTAGTCATTCAACTAATATTCACTTCGTTTCATCGCATAACTTTCCCATTTTCAATTTTCTTCCCTTTGCTCGATACCAATTAAAATCTATATTTTAATTTAAATCAATATCAATAATTAATTTTAATCACATATTTATGAATTTCATAACTTTTCAATCATTTATTTCATCAACTTTCATCAAAATTTATTAAAAATCTAATTTTAATCTCCATCAAACAAGAGTTCGTTAAGACTAGTCTTCCCGCACATCACGATGCTGGGATAAAATCACGCATGTATTCAAGCAAATAATGAAAAATGGATGCTAACGTAGTGTAAGAGGCAAGCGTGTGAACCATTTTGTTTATATCTTGAAGAATAGAACTACAGTTTACATTTGAAAGAAAAAGCTACGATGTCAAAATAGATATGAGCATTTGATGAGAAAATAAAGTCCAATTTAAGGCAATGAATCACCCAGAGAGCATCACATTTGGCAACTGCAATATGTAACATATGGTTGTTAGCTAACGATAAACTTTCTCGAAACGATAATATTGTCATCTATTAGCTAAAATCTACTCTCATACAGTCTTGAGCATAGTGATGTAGCCATCCAAATTGAGTTTAATCCGAATTTGGTCAAATGTAAACTACGAAAACGTTTCTTTGTAAACTAAAACTATTAATTGATTGGTGATTAGGTTTATAATTTTTTCAGTTCTGAGTTCTTTTACATAAATATGATGTCTTATCTTATTATTTTTTTGATCCTCTCGCTCGTATTTTTATTTATTTATTTCAGTATATTCTAATGAGTTTGGATAATCGATTTGGCTTTTGGGCGTAAAAAATTGGGATAATCTAATTTTAAATAAATTTCGAGCTTTTTAAAGAATTAGACAAATCAGGTTCATTTCGCTATATCATTTTAAAGTCCAAACAGACGTTTTCTACCGAGTGGGATACTGTTCGCAATTCTTGGGGACATGGATGTCATAAATGTAAGGTTGGGGTCCTGACTTTCATATTTATAAAATGTTGGGGACCCTGAGGAATTTTAAAAATTCACTGGAAAATTCGACATTCGTATCCTCCCTACTCTCGCAGTCACCCTTCACTGGTTCTTCTCCTTAACCTCCATATATTATAGAGATTTATCGATCTCTGTACGAACTGTAAACCTAAGAGGCCAGCAGCTCAGGAATAAATTGAATCGATGGCACGAAAAGCGACGAGACTGATGAGCATCTTGTCATGGCGGCTGTTGTACCCAAAGCAGCTACAGCAGTACCGCAACTTTGGATCGCCCCCACCTCCACCTGCTGTATTCGTGGACAAAAACACCCGGGTCATCTGCCAAGGCATCACCGGCAAGAATGGCACTTTCCACACAGAACAGGCCATCGAATACGGCACCAAAATGGTATATTGCTTCTAAATCGTCATGATTTTTTATGAATTTCTCACATTGTTTGTCCATAATTCCTTTTCTTTTTTTTTTTTTTTTATGTGATGGCGAATTTTCACTTTGTATTTATGTGGGTTTGGCTAATGATTTGGGTTCCGACACAGTTGTGTGGATTCGCCAAGAAGTTCGTAATTTCTTACCGATGTACAAATTTTGATACTATAGGTTAGTGAAAATGTTCCGTTGTGCCAAGCACAGTTCTCGTACCCCCAGAAAATGATTAGTTTATGCATTATTTAGTATTCGTGCACCTAGGATTCACGAGAGCGTGGTCACTGGTACATCGGCAGAGGAACTGAAACATGGTACCTTGCACTTCAAAGCTTTTGTTATCTGTGTGCATTCACGTATGAATGGAGAATTTTGATTAATCTTCTGACAAACATGGGTGACAGATCAAATTTCGTCTCAAACCTTCTCATTAATTAAATTCTCCTGTATATGGATGGTACTCATCTTTTTTGTCCATCTTGATATTGATATTTGAACCTTTTGAACTATTAAAACTCACAGAGGATTTTTCATTGACCTAAAATATAAGGGTAAAAGGACACAAACATTAGTAGAAATGGGCCCAAAGCAGAAAAACCGAGAGCTATGGGATGGGATTGAGCGAATGTAACGGATAAATTCTAAAAATATAGAGCATTTCTTCCCTCCAAGGAAAAGGAAGAATTCGTATGCTACCGCGATGCGTCCTACGGTTTCTTAAACTGGATGGGTTTCTTCCTCATTTTTCTCCCTTCATAATTTGTCTGCTTCTGTAGGTTGGAGGGGTTACCCCTGGTAAGGGAGGAACAGAACACTTGGGACTTCCTGTTTTCAACTCTGTAGCAGAGGCAAAAGCTGAAACAAAGGCTAATGCTACAGTGATTTATGTTCCTCCGCCTTTTGCGGCTAAAGCTATTATGGAGGCAATGGAGGCTGAGCTAGATTTGGCTGTTTGCATCACTGAGGGAATCCCTCAGCATGACATGGTAACAAACATTGATTTAGTGAATCTCCTTTCACTTCGCCCTTCAACAAAGAGAAATAGAATAGATGATCTGGAGCTAACTACAATTACTGAGATTTTCTAATCTGGAATATTTCAATGCACAGTGAATAAAAAACAATTTTTGTAAATGATATGTTAATCCACATTTTATACAAGTGCTCAAATGCTTTTACTAACTGTTTCTCTGTTAAAATTTTGTAATGTGCCCTCAAGGTCTATACAAGGTTGGAAACTGGAAGTTTTCTATACTTATTGAATTGTGCTGGTTTATGACTTAAATTTTACTTGTCTATGTGCCTTAAGAAGCTTCTCGAATCAGAAAGACATTGTGTCCTGCTGTCTATGCTTCTGCAACTAACACTTCCATTTGTCATTGAACTGTTAATCATATATTTAAATTAATCACGATGGATAGGATTTCTCTTTGGATTAGTCATTTTCCTATTGCTTACTTTCTTGTTGAAATCATGCTTAGAAACTTCCCTTTTTAATTCTTTTTGGACAACTAAGCTTAAGATGATTTTGTTTAACTTGACATGTTATTCACTGAAAACAAAATAAATGTACTTCACATGTAAAGATGCCAGTTCTTCGAGTTTGTACATCTGTTAATTGGTTGCGCTGCTTAATTAGATCATTTGTCCTGAACAGGGAATAATAATTTTTAAGCTCCCAAATTCAAAATGTCTCAAGAGTCCTATTATTGATGCTTCCTAGTTAATAACTTATTATAAATTGCCAAAATACAGGTTCATTATTATTCTAACCTTTTGTTGCCTATTAAGCATTGTTCTTTGGGAAGAGTATCTTTTATAGATACTTTTGGACCATACTGCTCCTAAAGATTGATTCGTCATCTAGTGTCAGTAATGGTACATTGATCTCATTGGAGTGCATAACGTTGAGCATCTGCATGGGTGATGTTCTGCACGAGGAAGTTTTATATCGTCAAGGCATGTGTATATCACCTGGGTTTATATTTTCCTTTTGGCTTTTGCTGAAGCTTATGTTGATATGGGTATCATTAGTAAGACTGGAAATGTGGCTCACATGGGTTTATATCCTCCTTGCTCTCTAAGCATTCTGTTCTCTAAAATGCAGGTTCGTGTCAAGGCTATTCTTAACAAGCAATCTAAAACTCGGCTCATCGGTCCAAATTGTCCTGGCATTATCAAGCCTGGGGAGTGTAAGATTGGAATTATGCCTGGATACATTCACAAACCAGGACGTATTGGAATTGTCTCACGGTCTGGTACACTAACTTATGAAGCGGTGAGATCCTTTTTTATTGGGATTTTATTTTCTCTGAAACTTTTTATGCATTGATTAATATGTTTTACGATCAAAAAATCTCCAAGCTGCAACATAGACTTCCCATGGCTTGCTTATTTGTATCTATATGGTGCCTTTAGACAGTTGAATTCAATGGATTTTTCTCAACAGTTAGAAATTTCACAAGTTTGAAATATTATAGCTAGTCATTTGCCCTCCATATCTCCTGAATCTTGTCAAATACCAGTCACCTCAATATTTATTGAGATTTTATCTCTCTTATAAAGGTTGGAAGGGGTTACAAAAATTGGATGGTTGCATGGGATATAGAAGCCCTGATACAAATAACTTCATGTAGGACCTCTTGGATGACCTTTAGTCTTTGACCATGTAAACACGATTTCTCTACCTTATATATATTATTTGAATGAAAATGAATTTGCATTTTCACAATGAGGTTCAAAGCTGCCTCTACAAAAAAATAAAAATAAATCTTGTGAATTGTTAAGGAAACATCTTAGCAAATATTTAAAAAGGCTTAATTGGGTATTAAGGCATTTTTCCTTTGTGAGGCGGAGCGTAAGCCTCATCGTAAACCCAAAAAATGTGAAAAATTATTAAAGTGCAAAATAAGCATATAAAAAATCACAAACAATCTTCAAAATTCATAATAAAACAATTTGAAGTGTGCGAACAAACAAAAGAAAAATATTTTAGATTGTGGTGGTGGTGGACTATTCGAAAAGTCTGTAGAATTTTTTTTTTTTTTAATATTCTAGAAATAGCTCATTCTCAAGGTGGGTTAACTAGAAAATAGAAATTTTTAATGTTTTCTACTAGTTAGTGGGATAGTGGGCTATTCCCAAAGTGGGTCAATTATATCATAATGTTTTGTGGCTCTAGTATGAAGCAAAGTAAATAAGTGTGAGCGCACCTCACAAGCCTTGATGCATCCAAAATATGTTTCACAATCAGCGCATTTAGGCATTTTTTGTTCGCCTCACTTTGAGGTGGGCATCAATCAAGAATTTTTAAGCAATGCATCTTAGAAGTGCTGATTACACTTTGTGTTGTCAATAAATAAAGTGAAGCAATTTGTTATAATCGTTAGGCTGAAGTGATAGATTTCAAAGATACATGTTTACGTTCCTGTGGAACAAATCGTGTTCATATAAAATTGCAGAATTCTTAAAGTCATAAAATCTAATTGCCATGAAAATAAAAAGAAATAGAACTCGTAATAGTCATGGAAGTCCAAAGGATAAAAGATCACCCCGTGTATACTTGTTTGAATTTAAATGAACCTACCCAGACATCAATTTGAGGGTGAATTATAGGATTCTTGATATGATAATTCATAGTACGATTATCTAAATTTAGTTTTTTGTCTTGTTTTATTTTTACTTTTTTGCTTGACAATTCAGAAATTCATTAATATAAAAAAAAAAATTCCAGTAAAAAGATGTTGAAACGATGTTCAACTGAACCTGGCTGCTAATGGAATTCTACTACTGATACACTGTAGAACAGTATAACTTTATGCTTGTTTGGCAATAGTATAATCTGCTCCAATTTTGGTATATTGCGCTTGAAAGTTATGAGGATTTTTTATTTGTGTAACACGCTTCTCGAAATGGTGTGAATGACTTTGTATATTATATATTTGCTAGGTTTTTCAAACTACTGCTGTCGGCCTTGGACAGTCAACATGTGTCGGAATTGGTGGGGACCCTTTCAATGGGACAAATTTTGTCGATTGCATAGAAAAGTTTCTTGCTGATCCTCAGACAGAAGGTAAAAACTCTGCCAAACTCCTAGGTAGTTACATAAAATATTTGCAAGAGTGACGTACTATTTGTGTTAAAAAGCCATGCTCATTGCAGTAATTAAATTTGTTGTGTTCTCTTGCATTTGCGAAGTGCCATCACTTCATCTAAGTGGTTAAAAGCATGGTCGCACATAAGTTGTCTATAGACACTTGCATCGTGGATTGAAAAATATTGGGCGAGGTAATCAAATTATTTGCAATATCATGGCGCAAGATGACGCTTTGCCTTTTACTTATTGTATGAAAACGTTATCGAGGCTTTGTTTGACAAATTCCATCCTTTTGGTTAGCTTTGTCTCTAGTGTGTTATAATTGTGCCATTCCTTTATGAGTGACACCTCCAATTTGTCTCAGTCTGCATGTAGATATGATACTTGTTAATCTACTCTAATATGTTTAAAGCGACTAGCAGTTTGTAATGCTATTCTGCTATGAGTTGTACGTTTCTCATCTACATTGAACTCATAGCAAGATTGGCAACTTCTACATCTTGATCATTCTTCATCGGGATAAGGGGCCACTGTTAACAACTAGCCACACTTTATAGTCAATCATTCGTTTAAAGATTTCCTTGTGCTTCTTCTAAGTATTATGCTGCCATTAAATAATGTGGTATGAGAGTGGATGCTCCATTCCAGAAAGGAGTAACTTTGGAGTTCTGTCTCAACCATACATGTATATTAAAACCTGTACTCTAAAAACGCATGTAGTTAATGCAGGGGAAGTGAAGAGTAACCCACAAATAATAGAAGGGTATTTTGTACTTGAAAAAAATTGACGAATATAAATATATTATCAGATCGTTGAGCAAGCGAATAAGTAAATATAAAATCTGTAGTAACATGAAGGAATGAGTTTATCAATTCAGTTGAAAGTCCTTTGCATAAGCACATATAAAACATTTTAAGAACTTTACTCAGTTGCACAATTTTTTATTTAAAATGTTTGACAAATAAGAACCATGCAGTTAGTTAGATTACACTTGTAAGATGGTTTCAAAAGGTTTCTCAATCAATGCTCAAGTGTTAATCAAAGTAACTTGCAAGTTGCACGATCAATCTAACTGATCACTAAATGGAATTGAAAAGTAGTAATAAAAGAATACAGCAGTGATCCTCGCTTTAAATGGTTATTAAGTTCATGGAAGATTATGTGTATGATGGGTTTCTAGTGGTTTGTTCCAATAATCTACATCCAGTACCAAACTGCTTCCCTATTGTATTTTATAACTCGGGAAATTTAGCAGTGGCAACAAACCTTAATGTTCTCTTTGAAGCATTAGTCGAACATCAATCCTAATCCTGTGCATGAGGGTCAGTTTAACAGGAGCAGCAAATCTTGCTAGATCAGATCAACCTCAGAAGCGCAACAGCTGTCTAGTTTACAAAGTCTAGTGAAGAATTTAAGAATTTTATTAGTGCTTACTCAACCAGTGAAGTATTTCACTTTAACTCGCTAAACAACCTTTTGTCTAGGCAAACACTACATTATTTTTTTCACAATGTTTTACAATCAATTCTAGTACATGTTTCACAAAACATGCCCAAATGAATTCGGCAATCTCAATTGGTTTTATCTCAGCTATGATTGAAGTAATATATTAGCTTTAACTTACAAATAATAGAACTATAAAAGAGATTAAATATTAGCAGAGATCGAAGTAAATATTACATACTAGAGATTTAGTGCTTCAGAGACTTAAATCTGAGCAGTAGCGATGCCAAATTTATTGGGAGAAAGGCTTAGTTTCTTTAAATCTCAGCAAATCAGAATTTTTTGGATTGAAAATAAAATTGTTCTACTTAGGCTTGGGAATTTTCAGCTTGTTGTAACATCTTGTTCTGCTTAAAAGAAACTAGTTTTCTGCGTGTCCTCAACTGAAAACGTACACATCAGATAGCATACCAAAAATAAATGCGCACACAAATGTTTAGATTTTGTTTCCTTTTTGACATAAGTCATCATATTCCAAATTCATATAGTCATGCAAATCCAACACCTAGACATTCCATTTAACAAGGGATTACAGTATAAAGATGGAAATTACGGGTGTGAGTGTTCACATTGTCCTGTATCTTTATCTGTTATTTGAGTACCCTAATGAAGAATTCAATAGTAGCACACAGATGCCAAAACCTTTAACCATATCAGTGTTACTAGGCATGTGCAAAGGGTTTCCATGCTAATGAGTGAAGCTTCTTTCTGTTCTCATTCTGCAATCTGTCTCCCTCCGAGTTGGCTTAGGAATTTTCTCTTTTGGGTGAAAAGTGGTAGTTTGGGTTGCTCCACCTTGCTACATTTTATTCCTCGAATATAAGGATATTCACTTTACTATATAATTTCTCTGGTTTTGAGTTGTCTCTGACCCTTATCCATAAATCACTAGAATAGCATTACTTACGAAGTCAATGTTGTTGTTCTAAATTTTTTCTTTTTCTATATCAGGTATTGTTCTTATTGGTGAGATAGGTGGTACAGCAGAAGAGGATGCTGCATCCCTTATAAAGGTGAGGACAAAACCTTTTGCACAAGTTGCATGATATAACCGAAAGAGCATTATGTCCTGAAAATGTACGTGATTGAGTGAATACTCTGAGCTCTTGCATGGCTATTTTCCTTTCCCTTTCCGGGATAAATGTTGGTTCTAGTTTTTGATTTGGGAATTTCTTTAGTAACCTGATGTCTGTACTACATACCCCGACGAAGTGGATTTACCATGCATTTTTAACATTTCGTGTTGCTTTGAGAATGCAATTTTCCGTTTTAAACTTAACCATGAATATGTATGCTGGGGACATAATTTATATAATAAGTAAATATGCGCACACGCACACGGCGCACTCTTACAGGACTACAAATGTAGAAGAGTGTACTTATTGTGAATGATGGTTTACTGTACAACTTCTGGGTTCCAAGTGCTGTATAGGGCTTCATCTGTGTGATTATCAGTATACAATTTCATACTGAAAACTAAATGATTATCTCCTGTGTTTCAACAATGTCTCTGTTCTTAGAGGATTGAGGGAAACACTCATTAACTTTTACTTTTCTCTTTCGGATTAAAGACTGCATCTTATGATGGTAAATTTTTACTTTACTGTTAAGACTGAGCTTGTAATCATTTTCCTTTTACCCTTTTGACCTCTTAGTTTGAAAAAGATTAGAGGTGAATCTAGCTGTCTGGAGACTTTGAAAAATAATTTTGTTGATAGATAACTAAGATTTTAATAGTGTATCCTTTTATAATATTTTTGGCAACAAAGGTGTATCATTTCTTTGAGAATGCTGTTACCACTAATTCTTGCCATTCATACAAAATATCTGCTTCTGCACATCTGCCTCAGAGGCCTATAATAAGGTTTTTGAACTCTTCTGCATTATCCAAATCTTAGACCAAGCTGCGTGTGAACAGCTTGAGAACTAAATTAGGAAGCTTGATCCATGTACTCACTCTTCTCTTGTATTGTTATGAAGATGTACATCTATTCTGAAGTTATTATCAACTCTTCTTGGCATGACCAATCATGGTTATTGGATAGACTTAAAATTGTTGATGAGCAATTACAATGAAATAATCAGCCTACGTGTACTCAGGAGAAAGGAGAAAGGAGAAAGGAAAACAAAGTTGGTGTAATTGATAAGTGAAAGACTCGATTCGTATTAGAGGATATGTCAGGTGATTCCAAATGGTTATGATGATAAATTGTCTGAGTTCATAAATTAATACTAATTAAGGATTATTCAGTACCTTTGGTAGATTATTAATGTAGAATTCTTTGAATTATTTCTGCCTACCTTGGCTTCTGCTTTTGGATTTTAAGAGTTTCTGAATTTTTTATTATTAAATGCTTGATATCTTATTGCTTAATATTTGTTGGAACTTGGAATTAATCAGCTGTAATTCCTAAAACTGAAACAGGAAAGTGGGACGGAGAAGCCCATTGTTGCTTTCATTGCTGGACTTACAGCTCCACCTGGTCGACGGATGGGTCATGCAGGAGGTACCGTATTGTGATCAAAATTGATGAATATCATGCTTGTACTTCTATTATCTTTTTTCATCTTATATCCCTTGAACCAATAAATAACATATAGTAATGACTGATTTTCTTTCTTTCCGCATTAGACATGTCTTGGACAAGTTAATTGGTAATTCTGGTAGCATCTATTTTATAAAAGGTTGTCATGCAACAAATTCCATGTTTCTGCACCTTATAAATATTTTTTTTCCTTTGCTGGCAATCTATTTTGTCTCGAGAATTTCGATGTCAATTGAAAACACAAGGAAGAAGTGCTTGATAATCTCGATATAATCATGTGGAGCCTGGCTACATATTTCTTGGTGTCAGTTTTAACTGATTACATTAACATCGAATGCCTGTGCTCTGGTTGCGAAGTTTTAGTTTTTGCTTTGAAAGTTAGTGGGGGTGGACTGTTTATACACCTGGTCTCTTTGTTTTTTGATCAGTCAACTCGATAAATGAGAAAAAAATAATAATATAGTACTCTTGGACAATGTCAAAAGTCAGAATGATGGTTTTTAGTGAATTGATCTATATTGGCACGTCAAGTTCTCTGGAGAAACTTCTCAGATATTCTAGTCTAGAACGACAAAGATACAGGTGCGTGTGTTGGTGGGAAAAAAATTTTCAATTTACTCTGAAGAAGCCAAAACTTGGGAAGAGAAGATAACTTCCTCTTGCAATTTTTATTTTTAAATAACTATATGGAAATACACTGGGATCAGAGTTTTATGCTTATAATTTATTTGGTTGTTTGGAAGGTGGTGCTCATATTCTTCATGTGTGTGAGCTATGGGCTCTCTTCAGTCTTATAAGCGTCTTGAAGCACAATTTTAGTGTCATGAATTCAATTAACATGAAAGCAAGGAAGCTTATTAAATATTGGGGTTTTGAATAAATTTGGTGGTCTATATTTGCTATAATTGTCTATCAACATCTCTACAAATGTTTTGAATGACAAGGTTGTTTGATGCAAGAGCTCTCTTTCCATATCTGAAACTGTCTAGTTTTTTAAAAAGGTATTTCTTCCTAATTTTATCAATTAAAAATGCATTGTAATCTACTGGTTGAATTTGCAGCAATTGTATCGGGAGGGAAGGGTACTGCACAAGACAAAATCAAGACCCTCAGAGAAGCTGGGGTTACTGTGGTTGAGTCACCTGCGAAGATTGGAACCACAATGCTTGATGTCTTCAAACAGAGGGGTCTTGCTTGATTGAGCTGAATTTTGGTTTTTTAATTTCTTCGTTTCTTTCCTTTTCTGGGAAAAGAGAGGCCATTATTATAACGAGGGTGATTTTGTTGCAATGCATTCTATTCCAAGCCCCACAAATATTTTCTTTCATGAGAGCAATTTTCGATCATTAAAGGTTTGGATTTTGAGGAGCAGGTGATAGTTATTTATATCATTTGCCTTGGGTTTGTGCATTATTCATGTTGATTGTTGATAGCCAGCCATTTAGCCTCTTTTAGCTAAATGTCAAAGTTGAAAAGAGAAAATCATTGCACTTATACCACCCTGGGAAAGTGATGTCTGAATGCATTTCTAAAACTACTAGTTCTCTTCATTTCTCTTATTATTTACCGTTTCTTGGAGCATATCTTCTCTTTCTAATTGGAAGTACGTGAATTTGTTCATGATTTATAATATAAGTAGTTTCAAACATTTTGAGATTAAAAAATAAAATAAAATTTGCTTGCACAAAATTGTATGTTGAAAATTCTTTATTTATTTTCTTTTTAATTGCATTAAATGGCGGCTCTATGTGAGGATGTGGAGTTTTCTTTTTCTTTTTGTATTATAATTTAGTCCTTATTTGGTGTAGCTAAAAATTAAAGTTTTAGTAGATTTATATCAATTGATTGAAATGTGATTGAAATAACAGTAAAAATTGTGGATTTTATGAAATGTTTAGTTAAAATTTGATTGTTAATTTTGATTTAAATTTGATACAAGTTTTTAAGTGACATGAAACAGGGCTTAAAGTGGGAGATAATTGTGTTGTTAACTTGAGTCTTTGACAAGTACGCCTCTTTGGAATCTATCCATTGGCATGATAATTTGATTTTGAAATAATTTCTTTAGAGAGTGGTTAAAAATGAAAGAAATTTTATTGCTTTATGTGTAATATTTATTTTATTGGAGAATGTGTTACAAAAGAAAATATAGAGAGAAATGGAGGAAAATTCTATTCTGTATTAATGTGAGTTTCGTTAACCGTATTAATAATTGTTGAATTTAATTTGGTATTAAAATCATATTTTCATTTATACCAAAAATAGGATTATGTGTGTTAAAAGATATTTAGGAATTAAGTCCATGTATAGTTGAAAATAAGTTTTAGAAAAATTGAGTTTTAGAAAATTATACCTACGTTTAACATTAGAGGTTAAAGAATTTCATAATACATTACAGCACCCCCAAAAATTTCTAGTTTTGCCAAAATGACTTAGTTGAAAGAATTTGGAATGTCATGGATCAAAATTAAATATTTAAATTTTTTGAGGGAGTTAAGTGTAAATATCAAAATTAAATATTTTTGTCCATAGATATATTAATTTTAAGAGTATTTTCAAGAAATTTTTTATTAAAAAGAACTAACAGCTAGCTATTTTAGAATATTTTTTTTACAAGCTAACAATACTCTATATTTTGATTCTTTATTATACTTTTCACATTATTTATTACTCTTTCCTCCTCTCTAATATAACATTTTTTATATATCAATTATCAATTAATTCAAATATAATTGGAAGAATTAAGTAGAATATGAAAATATGTAACTTATTATGCCCTTATTTGGTGGGAAGTCAAAGTCAACAATTAATTTCAATTACACATTTCATGAGACTCACAATTTTTCAACCACATATTTCATTAATTTCTATTAAAATTTATTAAAAATCTGATTTTAATTCCTATCAAACAACGCTAAATATCGTTATTATTAAGTTAAAAATAGAGAGTCAAAATCATACTCTATTTAAAAAATAATCATACTACATTTACATCTTGTTTTACATCTTTTTTGATATTGTGTCATGTGTCGACACATGATTAGACAACTTTTTTTTTTTAAAATAAAAAAAATACTTTTCCGTCCAACACTTTTTAAATTCCCACCAATGTCAAAATGATGTAAGCCTAGAAATGTACACTTAACACAATTCTTTTAAATTCAAATAAAATTGTTTAAAACTTATTTTTAAATATTGATTCTAAAATAGAGAATCTCTCTCTTAGAGCATGGAGGATAATACATTACTTATTATTCTCAAAAGAATCTCAATGAGGGTAATATGTTAATCATCATCATCATCATCATCATCATCCTCCTCCTCCTCCTCCTCCTCCGTTGAACAATTGAAAAAATGGATTCTAATGGCCCCCCGGGGCATAGCTCAAC
>CAIGRN010134044.1:0-13639 GCA_903798345.1 Fraxinus anomala
GAGATGATACAAACGATATAATTATTAAGGTTTGATCTAAAGCAATGATCTACATCCTCTGTTACCAAGGTCTCCGATACCAGCAAGATCTTTTCACTATATTTATTTACTTATAGTGCAATACAACCCTTTACAATGCTTTCGGTAACTTATAAACAATGAGCACCTATCGTTATACAATATTGAGATTTACGGGGACCTCAATATGACCCACAAGTATAACAAATAATTTTACAATGAAGCTCATCTCTTCATAAATGATACAAATAAATTAAGTATTAAGAGTGGCTAACACTTAAACAAATAACAACAAATAATAGCTCAAGTGTCAAATGAAAACATTGATGAATATTATAATTAAAATTTAGATTCAATCAATCAAAGTTTTTCAATAAGAAGGTGAAGAAGAATTAAATGCAATTTAAGTTCAAAAATCTTCTCAAAATATTTTAATGAGTGAAAGTAATAAATTAAGTTATAAGAGAGAGATGAGAAACTTTAATAAATATGATAATTAAAAATTTGATTCAATCAATCATAGTTTTCAATATGAAGAAGTGAAAGAAAATAGATGCAATATAAGTTCAAAACATTTATTCAAAATATATTTCTCCTTTATGAATAATAGAAAAATGAGTTAAGAACAAAAAGAGAGATGAAAAACTTTGATGAAGATGATGGAAAGAGTTTGAATCAATCAAATTTTTTTATATGAATAAATAAATAAACTAAATGCAATGTAGGTTTAAAGAAATCTCTCAAAGTATATCTCACTCAATGCTCTTTAAACACTTATGAAGAATGGAAATAGTAATGGCATTTATGGAGTTCAAATGTAAAATGCTATGTCAAATCGGACAAACAACCGGATGTCTACCTTTGGATCTGGACAACCAAAATAGCCATTATGCATATGAAATCTAATGGTAAAAAATCTGATAGTTGCATCAACTGAACATTCGCATGGACGAACTGGACGTCCACCTTTCACAAATTTATAGAGAGATTTTTGCAAAACTTTCTGGAGAAACGAACGAGTAATCGGGCGTCCACATGCTCAGATAGGACTTCCGACCGTTTCGACCGATTTTCCCCTTTTTGACCCCATTTGATCCAAGTTGAATATTTTGATAAATGTATACTTCTGAAAGGTGTTATAACTAGTTTTCAAGGTAAATGATGTTTTGAAAATATGATCTAAGTTCAAACATCATTTTGAAAATCAATTTTACTTTTGATCAAAACATTTTATGCAAGTGATCACCAAAATAGCTTTTAGTGCACAAAGTGATTTTCGAACTTTTATCATTTATTGCTAAAGATCAAATTATTAATACCTTTATATTTGAACTAAGAAATTTAGTCTTTGATCTTGCTTCGAAGTTTGGCTCTTAGGCTCTCATCTAGATCTTTCATTGACATTTGATTCTTAGACTCTTGATCTTGATCTTTCTTTGATGTTTGTCTTTTAAAATCTTTTGATAATGATCGATCAATGATCATTGAATGCTTTGAAGAATATAATCAATTTAANCTCTTAGGCTCTCATCTAGATCTTTCATTGACATTTGATTCTTAGACTCTTGATCTTGATCTTTCTTTGATGTTTGTCTTTTAAAATCTTTTGATAATGATCGATCAATGATCATTGAATGCTTTGAAGAATATAATCAATTTAAATTCAATTGTTAGTAAACAAGATTAACTTGTTTGTTATAATCAAAACTTTAAGATTATAATCAACCATAGGTCAACACCTCCATCACCATCACATCCTTTGTCACCTTTCGCCATCCACTTCTTCACCAACGACATAGGTCCGATCCACGCATCAATAGTATTATTTGACGATCACCTCGATTTGTCATACCTTCCGTCACGGGCATTACTAGTCCATCCGACATATCCTCTATCACGGGCACCGTCAGTCCTTCCATCACACCCTTCACCGCCATTCCCTTCGTCATATCGGTCATCATATCCACCTTCACTTCATAACGCTTCAAACTTATACCATAGGCATGGTACATTACCTTGTAGTTCTGCGACCTAATTAAACAGGTCTCTTACATCACCTCATAGTGTTCCTACATCATGTCTAGGTCTCCTACTTCGACTCCTAACTCGTGTCACAGCGCTCCTAAATCCTGTTGTAGCTCTCCTAACTCTTGTAGCAGCAGTGCTCCTATGCCATCTCTAATAACTCCAGTCAAGTGCCTACGTAGACATTCAAACAAATCATATATATAATATCTCTACCGTGCATGCTAAAACTAGGTGTAGAAGATCCACGGGAAAGGTGTTAGGGTCTGGGAGATCTCTTCAGTGAAGGTGATCTTTTCGATGGAGGAGATACTCGGAGTAAAGGTGATCGTCGTTCAACTAGATGACACTCCCTCACAAATAAGAAAATTAACAATTAATAATTTTATTATAATATTAAGACACAAAATGGTAATCAACAAATTGTATTGAATTAACATACCCATCTCCATTTGGTATGAAATCAGGCAATGGATCATCTTGAGTAGGAAAAATAGATAATTAATGCACGTACGTCAAATCCTTCTCCTCTATTGATGTCGTCAACTTGGTGTGGACTTCGAGTTGACATATTGACATTTCATCGAGTTAATGATCATGTATTGAGCTGATAAATGGACATACAATATATATTGCAAATGTATAGTACTCACTTGAGGATCATCGAGGATAGCGACAAGTCTTTGGCATTTAGCTTATCCTGTGCCCGCCAATGATGCATCCGAGTAAAACTTGTCTCCTTTTTTATCATCCATCTGTCACCCAAGGCGAGGATAGTCTCGTATACTCATTTCTACAACACTTAAAATTATTATGTATATAAATTTAATAAAAAATTTTAACGTTTATTAGGTTAAACATTTACGTACAAGGCTAATGGAAAACCATTTGCATCATACTTACGCCCGTCCTTCTCCAACTTGCGTATCGAATGCACCCTTTTGAAAACGTGTAGCATAGCCAAATAACATCTTCAACCTTATGGATACTTGTTGAATGCATAAATGTTATCATAACGTCCAACGAAAAATGATCAATCGACGTACGGTGTCGACATCTCAATACACTCTCCAGGATAAACATCAATCCTAGCTTTAATTTGTCCAATATGTGGGAGCATCTCTTGAATGCATACTCTAACTATGGTGGTGTAACAGTTGATTGTTCACCAAAATATTCATTCAACAGCCTTTTATTTTTCGTAATATGGGGCCTTGTCACTTCTTCACTCGTAAATTTTAATCTCATGATGAAGGCAAACTCAAATATCGAGAATCTGCTACGTTCTCATCCCTAGCTCAAAATGCAGCAAATTGCCATCAACTCACTTAAGCATCAAAAGTAATAATGCCTTAACAATTTGACCTGAAAATTGCATCTGGCCCATTGGATAGAGGGGCCATACATAAGACTAGTGTAACATGGTTGTACCCTCATCATCAAACCCCTATTATACCGTCGTAAAGTTGAAATACTATACGCAAGAAATAAATTCATTTCATATAAAAAGGAAATTAAAGTAAAATAAAAATAAATAACAAAAATAAAATTAAAGAAAAACGGGAAAAATGAAAATTAAAGAAAAAAATTATAAAAATATGAAAATTAAAGAAAAAAATGAAATTATAAAAAGAAATTGAAAAAATTATATAAAAAAAGAACTGAAAGTGAAAGAAAAATAAATAGTAAAAGTAAATTTAAGAAAAAAAGGAAATTATAAAAAATTACAAAAATGAAAATTGAAGAAAAATAAAGGAATTATAAAAAATGAAAAAAAGTTACCATAAATGGAAAATAAATAGCAAAAAAAAAAACTAAAGGAAAAAATTGAAAACAAGAATAAAAAAGAAAAGAAAATTAACATAAAAGAAACATAAATAGTAAAAATAAAATTAAAGGCAAAAAAAGGGAAATTATGAAAAAAGAACAAAAATATAAACAAAAAAAAATGATTTAAAATTGAAAAAATAAAAAAGGAAATTAATGAAAAAGAAATAGCAAATATAAAATCAGAGGAAAAAATAAAAATTATTAAAAAAAAAATTTAAGTGAATTTTTTAAAAAAAAATCACATATTCTTTCATTATGATGTTTTATTAGAGAACTAAGATCCATCAAGGATGAACTACTACCAAAATCTATTTGTCTATATTATCCAATACTTTCAAAAAATCCACCAAAGATACTATCATTATTCAATACTTACACTCAAAAATATTTGCATCAATAAAAAACATCTGGAGCTGACACCTCTGTTCAATTACACAGATCTTTGCACCTAGGGCTTCTTCGAATTGGAGATGCAGTGTGTTATGACTGGCTATCATTGGCGAGGAGGTAGATGGTCCTTCATTTGGCAGGGTGGATTATCTACTATTGCATCTGTCTGGAGTTAGTTTTCCCTATAATGTGAGATATTGTAGCTAGTTATACAGTTTGATTCAGAGTTTATGCACATCTATATTTATTTACCTTCCTCCCAATAGCCAGGATCTTCACTCTTTTAGATGGCACGGCTCCAGCGACGTGTTGAACCACTCCTAAATGGGACAAAAACTGGTTAGTATACATTACTAAGCATTGGAAATAATTTGTAGTTTGACAAAATTTATGTCATCTGGAGCATCGCGCCTTGCGTGATATCTTTTGTTGTGCTTTTGCCCCACCACAGAGGAAACGTGTCATCATGACCCGTCGCTTTCTTGAGAGTTTAGACTTCCCTTGTGAATGCTGAATGTATTCTTCTTCAGCTCCATTCTTTCTCTATTTTTTGTGTCTTTCCCTTTTGTTTAACTACCCGTTTAGGAGCTTCGATTAGAGAGACATCCACAGTTGGCCACAGAGAAGAGCCGATCATCTGATCGAGTTTGATTTAATTGTGTACAATACTATATACCACCAGCTAAATAATTCAATAAAATTTTAGCCTTGAAATAACTTTCTAAACACAAAATATAAACAAAACCCATGTTTTCATATCATCTTGACTTCACTTTGAGAAATTTACTGGCCAAACTCGATTAGTTCAAAGTATAGTGAGCAATTAAAGATGTCTGTCAAAATAGACTGAGTAATTAAAGACGCCTTGCTTACGTGGCTTGTCCATCTTCCGTGATTGGGTATCTAACAGTAATGGGGCGTGAACTGTGAAATTTCTGCCAAATCAACTATTTCGTCAACGATGCGAAATGAAAGTGATTCTAATAAATAACGTCCGACACTTTAAAAAATTTAGTGATCAAAACTCGATATCTTAAAGTATAATGATCGATCAAAGATATCTACATACGTTTAGTGAGTATTAGGACAATTAACTCTACATGCTCTCTCGTTGAGTAATTTTTTTTTAAAATTAAAGTTAAGCTAATATTCTTTGTAAAATTCATTATTTTGCAAGTCAATGCTCCATTCTTGAAATTGACACTTCAAAGCAATATCTTGGAAGGACCATCATTTTTTCCATTTGAAGCTAAAATGAGCTACCTAGCCACTGTAGTCAAATCGGACGGGTCGACATGGCCTATCCAGGATCGGCCCAAAAAAGACCCATAAATCAACCCATAATTTAAGTAGGCCGACTCGCGGGCCAATAAATGTAAAATTCGATTAGTGAAATATCCTCGATCTAATAATAGATTTGGGCCCTTTCGATTCATGACTTGGGCAGGCCAATTCCATTTTAACACCACTCTACTAAGTGGAAAAAAGCAAACAAAAGCACAATTATTTAGCCACTATTTGGCAAACTTTAAAAATCAATTTATAAATAATTGAATTTTATTTTCAATCATAAATTTCAATATATCCAATCATTTATCCACTATTATACCTTATCCAATGAGGCTCCAAGAATCAATTACGTGGCAGCCATGTAACAAACAAACTCGGGTCTATCTTATCTGGCCTATCCGAGACCCTTAGGTAGTCGAAGTGATGCACTTCTCCGAACTCCCATATAAACGCCGAACCCTCCATGGTCGAGTTGAGACAATATGACATGTTCCACTATCAATTCGCTAATATACTTCAAACACAAGAAGGCACATTCCCTAGAAGATATTGTGTATGAGATCTTCTATGATTGATTGATGTGACATTTTTATAGTAGATGTCTTATCAAGTCAACTAGTTAGTCAGCCCTTTATACGTTATCTTAGGTTGTAGGGTGGATACTATTCAGAATCATTTAGCCCCTGTTTGGTACTTATTAAAATCTAAATTTTAATTTAAGTTAAAGACAACAATTCATTTCAATAACATATTTTATGAGTCTCATAACTTTTCAATCACACGTTTCATCAACTTCTATTAAAATTTACTAAAAATCTGATTTTAATCCCTATTAAACAGGGGCTTAATGTACTCCAAACCTAAGACTAGTGAAATGATGTCTATGACAAGTCTCCTTGATTGTCAAGATGAAGCTACGTGTCTCTTCGTCCCATGGTTACCATTACATCTATTTTACTACAAAAGCTCACACTTAGTGTCTTATTGAAAGTAATGTAATTTTACACACTTAATAGTAAGATTTCTCTCTATACGCTCCTGGTGTCCGTACACTAACATTGTTCAAGTCTCTCGTCCATCCCCACACTCAAATATACATCCACAAGTTGATTGACTAGATCATCAGAGTACTCACGATCGTCTCTCCACCTCCGAAGAAGATTGCGTGTGCTTCTAATGGTTTGCAGTTAATTGCTCAAATAAACATAATTTAAAGTTTAATATGGAGCTTATTCGAAATAATTTAGATTTTAATTATATTGGTATTATTTTTCATAATATATTTTAGATAAATTATTAAATATCAAATGATCAAAAGAGATTTTATGTTATTATTTTATAATATTGTAATGATTAATAAGATTAATATTGTATTTTGCAGTATAACATGGTCATAATTTGATAATAAATTTTGTAGATGTATAATGTTTTAATGAGTTAGTATATTTTATCTTTTATGCTTTTAGTTAAATTTTACTTGAATGGTAAAACTAAATATTTATATTTTGCCCATGTTTAAGGTCCATTAAAAAGAGTTTTTCGGAGAAAATGAGTTTTGAAATAGATATTTTTTTGGAGAATGTAGTTAAAAAGTGGCCACTGTTTGACAATCATTATTTATCCAAATTTTGAATTGTGATTTTTTTTAGAAAATGTGTGATTAACATGAATGAAAAAGTTTTGGGCTTACATACAAAATATTTTATTATATGAATATTTGGTTGAAAATGAGTATGTAGAAGAAAGAGTTTTGAAATAATGATCGTCAAACAGAAGCGTAGGAAATTTTTTTAGGTAAACATGCAAAATATTTTTATTGTGAGAAATGTATGATTAAAAATGAGTTTTAGAAAAAAAAAAGTTTTTCAAGAATGGTAAACAAATAGGGGCTTAACATTTTGTTTTAGTTTATAAATTGATAAGTATATTTTATACACTTATCCGGTCCTTCAAATAGTGTCATTTCGTAGTTCTGTTGATAAAATATAATTTAATTTATTATATATTTCGTTTAATAGGTGAAATTCGATGATCGAAAGTGGAATTGGAAAAAATCAGAGAAAAATGGCGGGATTCAAAGTATAAGACCTAAATTGCAACATTCTAATAGTTGTTTCGGACCACAAAATGAAGATTAGAGATGTTATGGCTTCAATTGGATGCAATTAGAAGTTAAATGATCGAAATTGTAAGAGAAAATGACTTCAAAGAATCAATAATTGAATTCGGGGGACCAAAATACAAAGTTTGAAAGATGATATAGCTGGGCGACTGAGAGAAATCAAAGGTAGAAGGCAAAATTTATGCATGGGCAATCACGCCAGGTTTTGCTTGTGCAGTTTTTGGCAAACGTGGGTTGTTTCCTTTTTCTTCCAAAATTCTACATGGAAATTACTTTCTTGTACGATTATGACATAATTTTACCTCTATAAATATAGTCCTCTTTTGGCCCCCATTATTTAAAATTTTAATGGTTGGAATACATTTTTTTTTTTAAATGTGTGATTAGAAAAGAAAAAAATTTGAAATTACGTGTAATATTATTTTATTAAAGAATGTATGATTAGTAAGAAGAGAAAGAAAAATGAATTATAATTTTAATGAGGGCCAAACAAGGATATAATGCGCATGTCATAAATCTCTTATATACATCTCATATATCTAAATTCATCAATTGACATCATTAAAGAGAGACAAATCCATTGTTTTTGTGAGAGGAATGAAGAGCTATTACGAGAATTCATACATTTGAGGATTAAATCTTAGTTCTTGGACAAAGAAGAGAAAACGCAAGTAGAGATTCATCATGAAATCAATGAAGAAATTCAAGATCTCAAGATTCTTCTTCAACTTCTCAATTTGTCAAAAATTCGGGTGATGTTTTTCCAATTAAACATGTTTCCTTCTAATTTTGTAATGTCTGGCTAAAATTTCAATGACTAAGATGTAGATGAACCCTTATTATAAAGTTTTTAATAAAAATTAAATATTTTGACGTCAAATATGTATGAGTTCTTGGATAATTGTTATTGTATTTAATGCTTTCAATTGCTTGATCACCATTAGACTGATTTGTGAATTTTATTGATTTCGAGAGAAACGATAAAATAGATAGCACTTATAACAACCATTGTCAAATCTGATAGGGGATAGAGATATATCGATATGCTTTGCATGATTTCTATAAATACATGTTATGATGATTTTGCTTGCATTAAAAATGGATTAACAAGGGAGATTCGAAATCTTAGTAATAATCTCACATACTTTTATGAAAACCTTCATAAATAGCTTGTTAGAATAGTTAGCAATTTAGTTAATTATCACAAAATTTATAAAACCAAATTTGCTATTCGATTAAGGTTAAGAATCATTAATTCTTGATTAAATACATCATTCTTGTGGGAACAATACTTTATTCATCATTTTATTACTTGTTCACGATATTGTACACTTACGAAAAATGAAACAGATCATAAACTTTTATTAATATAATTTTTATTGATAAGTTTGCATTTATTAATATTCAAATTATGCACGCATAGTACATATAAATGATTTAAACTTTAATCATTTATTAATAAAATCTTCAGCAAAATTTAGGTTTGAATTTCCATTTACAAGTATATTTAAATTTGTGTATGCACGAAGCTTTTAAGTATTAATAATTTATTATTAAAATACTAATTTTAGAAGATTTCATCGTTTCCTAACAAGGATATTTTAATATATCATCCTCATTGACAAATCTCTAAAAGTGATCATTGTTGGTGTTACTCAAAACTAGAAATAAGGGAGGTTTAGTGATTTTTTAAACGTAAGGAATTGTTTTAAGTTTTTAAGCTTAGCCACATTATATTACATACCTTGATAGGTTAATAATCTCGACTAAATAATATTTTTGATCGCTCCCAACTGGGGACATATGTGGTAAATAATAATTCGCTAATTTTATAAAATAAAATATTTTAAAAACAACACATAGGTCACACTTGATATATAAATTTTTAATTTCATTATACATCAAAATTATATATATATAGACCTTCTGAACTTTCGATATGCTCATTACTAACATAAGATTTTTTCCCTATCTTTTTAGGCAAATTGAAAGACTTTTATACACCAAGATTTATGAATCTATTGAAGGCGTTGGGTCTCTTTTGGAAGGTTATGTACACCAAAAATTATGTATATACATCACTCAATTGGGAGGTTTTTTTAAAAAAGGACTCAATTATTACATGTTTTCTCTTGAAATTGCTCTCTCTTTGTACTTCATCTTTAACTTTTCTTAGTGCATTAAGAAGTTGTGGTGTAGTTTTCTCATGTAGCAAAAGAAAATTATGCAATGTGATTGTTGTTTGGAGTGCATCTTTGCGTGAGAGAGTATCTTCAACTTCATTGTCTTTGTCATTTCCACAACGTTCTCAATAATTTGATCGTCACTCAACAACTCCGAAGTTGCATAGTTTAAACACTCAATGTTTTTGGACAAGTGGGACAATTATCAACAAGCAAGAGAACTTTTCTACCATCTATTTTTTTATCAAGTTGTCGAACATATTCTTGAAAGAAAATTCACGTCATCCATGCTCGTTTGTTGGAATTGTTCTTACAGTTCAAACTGTTAGATACAATTAGATATCATATAATATTTAGTTTCCTTCTTTTATAGGTTTCCTTTTTTTACTTTTCTTGTAATATATAAACTTGTGTATTTCATTAAAAATCGAATCTTTTGGTGGCTCAATAATATGTTTTCTTCTTCTTCTTCTTTACTTTATTCTTAATTCTTTTCCTCCTTTGGTTGGTTTGTCAAATTAGTTTGTATTGTTTTCATGGTATCAGAGCCAACATTGAATAATATCAAAGAACTTGGTGACATCTCTCTAATTTTTCAGGGGAAGCAGCAACATAATTTTTTTTATTTTCTTTTTTGGCGACAACATTAAAAGGTCTTATGGTGGGGCGACAGATTGGGTGATTTGGAGCATTAAACGTTGCAATTAATAGTAGGCGGCAAATTATTTGGAGATTGTCAACTAAAAAAAAATAAAGGGTGGCAGATGCTTTAATTTTTGTCCGATTTCGAGACCTAGGAGTGGTATTAACTTATTAATTACTGTCGCTTTCTCCAGCTAGCAAAACGTCCTAGTAAATATTTGTTTGCCAATTGCAACAGTCTGAGTTGATGTTTGATTGGTTTTTCGTATTTGTTTGAGATATTGTTGTGTTGTTTGTTGGTTGAAATAATTTATGATGGCAACTGAAAGAGATGATTCACTTCAATCCATTAGTGTCAAATTAAATGGTAAAAATTACTCATATTGGAGTACCGTGATGAGAAATTTTTTAAAGGGAAAAAGATTGTGCGGGTTATATTAGTGGAACTGTTGTAAAATCCAAGAACACTGCTGAGAATTATGTGATAGAGTTGGATAATTGGGAATCAAACAATAAGAAAATTCTGACTTGGATTCATAATTCTGTTGAGCAATCTATTGGTACACAATTGACAAAGTTTGAAATAGCAAAGGAAGTTTGAGATTTTTTTCAAAAATTATACACTAAGTCTAATTTTGCAAAGTGGTATTAGTGATATACGGGCTTTACAACAGAAGAATATGAGTATTTTCGAGTTTTACGCCGCTATGAATTCAATTTGGGATGAGTTGGCTCTTACGGAATCAACGGGACTAAAAGCATGTGAGGAATATGTTACTTTTAAAGAAGAGCAGCGATTAGTTCAGTTTTTTATGGCACTTCGCAGTGATTTTAAGGGACTTAAAGGCTCTATCTTGCATCGCACTCCACTTCTCTCAGTTGATTCGGTGGTTAGTGAACTTGTAGCTGAGGAAACACGTTTGAAATCTCTTTCAGGAAAAGTATCTCTTCTTGCATCTAGCACCTCAGTGTTGGTTGTACCCTCTCGACCATCTACACAGAATCAGAACAAATGTTATGTGAGAGTTGTTAGTGATGAGTGTAACTTTTGCAAACAAAAGGGACATTGATTCTCAATGTCCTAAATTATTGAAGAAGCAGCAGCACAACCACAACAGCGATCCTATTATCCCAATGCTAACACAACCGCCAACATGCCACCTAGTGACTCATCTATACTTGGAGCACTACCTTCCTCCAATCCCATGTTGACTGATTTAGCAGAGCAATTTTATAAGTTCTTAGCTACACAGCCACATGCTATGTCAACCTTTACTCATATAGGTTTTTCATCTCAGAGTCATTCAGGTATTTCTTCCTCATAAATCTTTGAGTTAAGTGCTTCCAAACACATGTTATCTAACTCAAAAAAATTTAATGGCTTGCTTCATTCTAACTCGTCTATGTCTATTATGATCGCCGATGGCACATCATTGTCTTTTGCAGGTGTTGGTTCTGTTAACACACATAATTTATCGCTTTCAGATGTCTATTGTGTTCTAGGTCTTACTTTAAATCTTATTTCTAATGGCCAATTGTGTGATTCTGGATACTTAGTTCAAATTTTCTTCTACTGCTTGTCATGTGCAGGATCCTCAATCTCAGAACCTGATTGGGATAGGTCTTAGACAATGAGGGTTATATGTTCTGGACAATCTGAGACCACTACACATTGTAGCATTCGGTGTTGCCTTGTCATCTTTCTGTTTGAATTCATCATCTTCTAGTTTTTATTTGTGACATTCTCGTCTTGGACATGTTTCTGCTAGTCGTTTGAAATTTTTAGTTTCTAATGGTCAATTAGGAGATTTGCAAACTCATGACATATCTGATTGTAGCGGTTGCAAATTAGCTAAATTTTCTGTTTTACGTTTTCCTCGAAGTGTTTCTCATTCTGTTGCACCATTTGATCTTGTTTACTTTGATATATGGGGGCATGCTCTTATTGCTATAAAAGAATGAAACTAAATATTATATGATATCTATTCTTTATATGCACTTTGGCTGGTGGCATTCTACTTTTGATGTATGTTGACGATATGATTATTACTGATGATGATGTTGATAGAATTGCAGATTTGAAATCAAAATTGGCTCGTCGTTTTGAAATGAAGAACTTAGGTGAATTATCTTATTTTTTGGGGATGGAAGTGCTTCTTCTCCTAAAGGTTACCTTCTCTCTCAGTCTAAGTATACTACGGATGTTATTGAGTGTGCTCAGCTTACTGATACTAAAACTGTTGATACTCCTTTTGAGTCCAACCCTTGATATTCACTCTCTGATGGTGTACCCTTGACTGATCCCACTTTGTATCGCACCATTGTTGGATGTCTGGTTTATCTTACCATCACACTTCCCGATATTGCTTATGTTGTTCACATTGTTAGTCACTTTGTTTCGACTCCTACTACTTGGGCAACTATTGTTCATATTTTACGCTATCTTCGTGATACTTGCTTTCATAGTCTTTTATTTCCATCAACCTTTTCTTTAGTGCTTCACGCCTACTCTGATGCTGATTGGGCCAGTAATCCCACCGATCACAAGTTCACTACTGGTTTTTGTATATTTTTGGGTGATTCTATTATCTCTTGGAAGAGTAAGAAACAAACTATTGTTTCTCATTCCTCTATTGAGGCATGATATTGTGCTATGACATCTATTACCATTGAGATTATGTGGTTGCGTTGGTTACTTGCAGGCATGGTTGTTTATTCTTCCTCTCCAACCCCTATGTATTGTGATAATAAAAGTGCTATTCAGATTTCTCACAACTTTGTGTTCCATGAGCGTATAAAACATATTGAGATTGACTTTCATCTGATTTGCCATCATCTGCAGAGTTGCACCATTTCTCTACCTTTTGTTTCTTCATCGTTACAGCTTACTGACTTCTTTACGAAATCTCATACAGTTCATCATTTTCGCTTCTTGCTTGACAAACTCTCACTACTTTTTGTGTAGCATCGCGAGTTTGAGGGGGGATGTTAGATACAATTAGATATCATATAATACTTAGTTTCCTTCTTTTATAGGTTTCCTTTTTTTTTTTTTACTTTTCTTGTAATATATAAACTTGTGTATTTCATTAAAAAACCTAATCCTTTTGGTGGCTCAATAATATGTTTTCTTCTTCTT
>CAIGRN010134047.1:8608-38710 GCA_903798345.1 Fraxinus anomala
GTGTAGATCTCGGTGGTCGCCGTATCATTAAAAAAAAAAAAAAAAAAAAAAAAAACATCGGAGCAACTATGCTGACCTCATTTGGATCAAAGTAAGTTCGAACTAGTAGATGCTCAAGTCTTAAGTATCTCTCTGGTTGCTCCTGTTTCATGACACCCATCACTTGAGTCTGTCTTAATACAGCACGCGCTGTATCATTCTCCCGAAGTTCAATCATTTCTAAAACAATCTACGCCAAAATAACAGAAATGAAAAGCAATAGTACATTCGCAACAGAATGAAGGCAGAAACAGAGGAAATCAAAGATTTGTTAGGTATAAATAAGTTAGAAACTGCAGTATTAACAAACAATATCAAAATGTATAACTGAAACACGTAGGAGGAAGTCTGATAATTATTTTTAAGAACACATGTTACAGTGTCTAATTGTAGATGTAATCCTCTTACAGTATCTAATTGTAGATGTAAGAGCAAAAGAAGCCAACATAAAATTTGCAAATTCTAATATGTGACCTGTTACCAGATAAACCATTTGGATTCACACTAAGGTCGGAGTCAGTCATGCACGGATCAAACCAGAAGATCAGTTCCATAATATCAAATGATCACTCCAAGAATTGGCAACAGCCATTGCCTATATTGTTTAACGTTATCACCATTTGTGTTAATTATTTTCTTCCAGATTATCACATTTTATCACACCATTTATGGGGTCTGCCTGAAGAATCATAATTAAATCATACAAATAATAAAGCCCAAATATCTTTCTACCTTAGAAAACAGTGCTATGGCAGAATGATGAAAATTATTTATGTTCGATTCTTCATAGTGTTTTATTTTCAATACGTCTTTGAAATTATCGTGTCAAATATTGAAATTCAAAGAGGCTGACAGTACATAAAATTTCAAGGTATATAAGATAGCAGAAACAAGCTGGATGCATTTCTCCTGATACATCAGGCGTTGCCTACCTGCTCATATAGATCTTCTAGTTTCTTCCTAGGAAGCTTAAGTTGTGAGACTTGAGGTAATATTGCATCCCACCTTCCACTATTAATATCAGCAACAAATGTTTCGAGGCTGTCTACTGTATTTAGAGACACCTGGCATTCATTCTGCAATGTCTGAAAAGTTTGATGCAAGGAATTCTCTTTGCAGAACTGAAGAACAATTTTAATTACACTGCAAGTGAAAAAGACACGAGTTTATATTTCCTTGGTAACTATACAGCATACCTGAAAAATGTTCCTCGAACAGTTGTGCAAAAAATGATGAAAAGAACAGTTTCTTTGATGGTAATATCTTGGTGATACCATGACCATGAATTGTTTTATTAACAATCTTGTCGACATCATGTCAACACAGAGAACATAAACTAATAAGTCAAGTTATTCAAAGTCTTCAAATGATAATAGTTGTTGCAGTGTCTAAGTAATGGAGTTGGGGTATATAATCAAGTGGTAAAGCCCCTGTTTGACACCCATTTTGGGTGAAAAAAAAAAATTTGGAATAGTGATTGATGAAAGATTGTGTGGTTAAAAAGTAAGGAGAATTTTTGGGTTTATGTGTAATATTATTTTATTGATAAAATGTGTGGTTGAAATGAAGAATGAGAAATAGAATGAGAAAAATGATGGGAAAGTAATAAGTAGTTGGTCTAATAAAAGAGGTTGCATCTGTCCCCTAGCTAATAAATTAAGCACCTGTTTGACACCTATAAAAAAAAAAAAAAAATTTGGAATAGTGATTGATGAAAGATTGTGTGGTTAAAAAGTAAGGAGAATTTTTGGGTTTATGTGTAATATTATTTTATTGATAAAATGTGTGGTTGAAATGAAGAATGAGAAATAGAATGAGAAAAATGATGGGTTTCAAACAGGGGCAAAATCTTCTTTTATTTGTCCCTTTGCAAAATTGGTCTGTATTTTACAAGTCAGATTGACCATTGCAATAGCAACTCTTAACAAAACGTTGTGCTTAAAATTGGTCTGTATTTTACAAGTCAGATTGACCATTGCAATAGCAACTCTTAACAAAACGTTGTGCTTATGGAAGAGCACTTACTCCATTTAGCCTGTGTTTGACCCCCATTCGGTAAAAATTCATTTTTTCAAACTCATTTTCAATCACATATTCTTTCAATAAAATAATTTGACGTGCAAACTCAAAATTCTTCCCCACATTTTAACTATATATTTTCCAAAGATCACTATTACAAAACCTATTCTTTCAAAAAAATGGGGCTCAAACACACCCTCAGTAAAAGTGCTAAAATTAGTTTACTTTCTCAAGGAATCTAACAAATACCCACTCAATCCACCAGCTTTCAAAGGGTAGAAAAGGGTACATGAGAGTAACTTATATTCTCAAGTTTGCAAACACTTTTACAACTTAAATACAAATTAGACCATCAAATTTCTAACAGGCAAACAAATTAGAATTCAAAATGTAATTCTATTTTTCGTACAAAAGTTAAAAGTACAATGAGATTCCCAGACCAACTAAAACTCCATTTACCATTGTGCCGTAAGTTTTTAATTAATGATCAAACAAAAAAGTATTCCTAAAATACACAGAGATTAGAAAACAGAGAAAATCTAAGGTATAAAAGTTATTTCTGGAGTCCATTTTTGCCCATCAGGAAACTAGAATAATGTGTCTTCCCAGGATTCAGAAAAATTAACTGGTTATTTGCACCTCCAAAAATTGTAATTAAATTAACATACCAAGTATTAGCTATGATTTATCGAGCTATTTTAGTAGTACCTCTATTCAAAATTACACAGAAAAATGATGTTCCCAAAAGACGCCATTAAATGTCCAAAGTAAGGGTTTTTAACTCCAATTTGAAATCTTTCCACAGACCCATAAAATAAAGACTACAAATTTTGCTGATGCAATACATAGTTAATAAAATTTAGAGCCTTCGAGCTATATAATCGTGAGTAAATTAAATTTTTGCACTCTGGTTAAAATGGACAAATAATCAAACTCCATTACATCTCTGTAAAAATTACTCAATTTCCAAGACAACTTATTTTCTTACCTTACAATCTGGAAAATAACAAAGTTATAATCTTGTTTTAAAAATCTCCATCACCCATCATGCCAATTTTACTAAAAAATAAAGCAGGAAAATAAACGTAAATTCTCATGAACTAACAAATATAGATGCATTGACGTGTAAAAGGATGCAGGTAGATAGGGCGCGGCGCTTACTCTCGAGCTTCAATTTCAAGTGTAGAAGACATGGCGTTGAATAGGAGAATTTACGAACTGCTAAAACCCTGATTTCAAAACACCGTTTGAATCAAATGTATTTTGGTTGTGCGAGAGAGCATGGAGCTGAAGAAAAAAGAAATCAGCTTGGGCTCGGTTTTGCCAGATTTGTATACTTAGGTGTGCGAAGCAAATTATTTTTGAAGAATGTATTTTAAAATAGTACATTGATGAAGAATGTATGGTTAAAAAAATGAAAATTTATTGATGTGATGAAAAATATTATTTTATTGAAGAACGTGCGATTGAAAATAAGTAAAAGATTGAAAATAAAAATTTTAATATGGATCAAACACGACTTAAGCACGATACCACTTTTGTAAGCGTGTCACGTGGAGAAATTTTGTCTTTTGTTTGTAGAGTCTCAAGTCAGCTTAATTCATTTCATGTTCTTGATGTTCATATAATATGATTGATAAAATTTTAGCTAATTTGATTAGAAATACAAAGCTTAACATAATGTCACGTGATATTTTATATTTGAACAATTTAAAATACAGTTAATTTTTTCATGCAATCATTTACTACAATATGTAATTATGTCAAACTTTCTTTCAAATCCTTTTGATAAAGTAGCTTTTATCCAAATTTTATATTTGCATTCAGCTCCTTTGCATATTTCATGAAAAATCCATTTAAATATTAATTAAAATTTCACTTAATTTAAGCTTTACTAATACAAGAGTCAAGATACTAGAAAGTATACATAAACTTGTTAAACTATGAACTCAAACTTCGTGTGGTTCAATGTTTGAACTGCAAATAGGATAGTTGGGCAAAGAGCATCTATCCATATCAGTATTTCGCATAGAGGTTATTATCTTAACAATAGTGTCCCTATACATGATGTTCTGATTTTAATGTTGCATGGAGCCAATGCTTCTCCTTGTTTTGACATTTTAGTCCGTGTGGATATGATTTCTTTTGATTCATTTCCAAAAAGAATCAGAGTTGAATCAATCATCAATGATTCGAGCACTAGTTATGGAATCCGTCAAGTTTCTTATATATATGTTTTTTTAAACTATTTAGACAACAAATTTAGCTTATTTACAAAAATAAAATGCACTCAAGAGGTGACATAATATTTGACATATATATGCTTGGAAACACTCAATTACTTTCGATCAACTCATAGCAATACAAGCAAGTTAGTCTACAAAATTAAACTTCATGTAACCAAGACGTACTCATCATAATATATGGTCTTCCGATCCTTTGCTGGAACTTTAGTTCAAATCCAGATTAAATTTGAAAATTTAGTTCAAAATGCAGATTAAATTTGAAAATTATAATTTAGATCCTTGATAAAATCTTACTTAACAAAACGTTTTTGGAAATTTTGATTACGAATTGTTCTTTAACAGGTACTTCATGGAGCAGTTAATGATTTATGAGTAGTTAATTATTTCAAAATTTCCATATATTATTTTGTTGTTAGCATAATATTGGATGATAGAAATTTAGGTTTAAGATAAATTAGAAGATTGAAGGGGCCAAAAATGAGTTATTTACAGTGTAAAATGTAATTCTGTACCTTCAAAAAAATGTAAATCTGTACCTTCGAAAAAATGGAATTTTGGAAAACGTAAAATATGAATATTCATTTTTTTCTGGATTAATTTATTTCTATCACAATTAATTGAAATTTAATTTTTTGAATTATTTTTTCATCGAAACTAACTTTGATGTATACACTCATGGAATTAATTAATTGGTAAGTTTAATCTTTATTGTTAGTCCGCGATATTTCTACTACAACATAATGAACTATAAGAAATTGTTCTCTTATCCACTTGCTGATGTGGTATGAGAACTTTACTTACGGTTCTATCAAAATGTGAGAACCATAAGTACGGTTATCTTCAAGTAAGTAAGATAAAAATTTTCATTGTGGATAGGAGAACATTTTTATTGAACTATATATAGAGATAGTAACTTATATGGCAACATTCGTTAGAACAGGAAAATGAAACATCACTTAATTCAAAAACCATTCCATGCAGTACCATAATTGATCAGTCCAAAAGGACATATCCAAGCTCACGAGCACGCGAGCGCAAACACACACATGTATAATCATCTCACGACATCTCAACACACCGAGACACTCTTATTACAACACCCGTACACATTCATTATTCTTACTTATTAATAAATTGGAGCAAATTAATGTTAGAACTGATATATTTCATTTTGTATGGTTAGTGGGAACTGATTGTTACTCATTAGTGGGTATTCAGTGTTAGTAAGCATTGGTGCCATATTATAAATCCCATATTGCTCATCCATCTGCAAAATAATCAAAAACTATAGTGAATAATTTCCAAGTCTATAAACAAATTCATTATGAATTAACTATTGAGGAAATCCAAATTGCAGTTTTTCTTTTCGAATATTCAAAATGATTGTATCGTATTAAATTGTATTACGTACCTTAGCTTGTAGATACTCATTAGCTGCCTTCAGCATTCCCTCCTTTGATATCAAATAATTGACTTAGTTTTACGATCAATTATATATACGTCACAATGACATAAAAAAGGAATGTAATTGACTGGATTGTTTAGGTTAATCATATATTGAATTCATATTATTAACCTTCCAAATCAAAATATCCTACATTTAAAAATAGAGGGGATTTCTTAATAGAATAAAAGGCGACAGTACTGCAAATGCAAATAATCAAGTGTCATCTCAATATATGGGCTAACCTTGTTCTTCAGCAACTGGATTTCTTGAAACATAATATCCATCTGGATAAAAATATGATGGCTTTAAAGTTAATAAAGAATCGATGATGATAAAATTGTAATTGATGTAATAGATTTGTACTAACATACACATTTAAGATTACCTTTGCTGAGCGAACATGGCACATCCATAATTCAAGACGTTTCTCAAGAACGTTCATTTCCTCCAAGGTCATTGAACCATTTCCTCCTCCATATATGAATCTACAAAAAGTTCTTAAAATATATTCTGTTAACTGTTTAGATTAAAGTATTACGATTATCTCAAAAAGAAACAAAAACATCCCCTTCAATTTTCAAGGCAATGAAACCCAATATATATATATATATATAGATAAACAAATTTACCTTATCCCTTTCTCGAGACCATCAATCTCAAGCTTCAACTTGCTAATCTCATCTTTAAGATCCTAAAGAAAGTTGATGACAATCAGCTCTTTTCCAAAAAAGAAAAAAGGCCTCATTTTAATAATTAAGTACAGCTGATCAAGATTCATGATCGATATTAAACACAACAGTATTTTTTAGTTATTCTGCAAATGGAGGCACATGATCTTCTCTATTAATATTGTGCTTGCAGTAAAAAGTTAATTTACAAATATGTAACTTTTGCATACCATTCATGTTTGGCCAAAGCTTAAACAATTTCCTTTGAAAAACTAAAACTGAGAATAAGTTATTTATTTCAAAAGTAACCTTAGCGTACTGATAAAATATTACATGGAGAAAGAAATTTATTCAATCACGTTCTCAAAATACAAATAAAATTATTTTTAAGTTACTTTTGTTAGCCAAAAGACTGAAAGTGGAGGTAGATGTGACTTAGAGATATTATGAGCCCGTCTGGTAGTGATTAAAATTAGATTAAAATTGAAAAATTAGCCGTTATTGTTAACTTTTATTAGACGAGTGAGACTCAATAATGATTATATTTTCAATTTTAATTGGCTTTTAATCTCTACCGAACACGTCATATATATCTACCATATGTTTTCAAAGTAATTGGTAAAGAAGCTTAGCTAGCTAGTGAATATTGAATAACATCTTGTGATTTTATAAAGCAAGATAAAGCAACGCCCATGGAGTTTTGTCTCCAAAAAGTAGGGATCAGAATTCAATAATTTTGGTCAGCTTTCTTGCACAATTGTTAACATATATCCTCATCAAGCAATAATTAAAAATTAAATAGCATCAGATTCTTTATCATGAAAGAATTTCAAACACTTTTTTGCATAAATGTATCGTGTTCATATATTCGAATCTATTTCTACTATTCGAGTTGCAGAAAATTGTCTTGCTGCAAACTTGATATAGGGTGTCTAGCCTACCATTAACGGGATTCAAGGGAAGATAGAAATTAAACGAGAGATATATTACTTACCACAACTTCCTCATCTTTGATAACTTGTTCAGCTTGAGCTGCCCGAATACTTTTCATGTATCTCTCTATCAAACCTTGCATGGTTCTTCCATGATATAAGACATAAAAGAAAATTAGTTAGAATGAAAAACCCTTACAGAAAATACTTTCAGTATAAATGAAAATTTGAAGTACCCTTTGCTGGCTTGTTCATAGAGCTTTCCGTGGGCGGAGAAAATGAGAACTCCAATTTCAGCATCACACAGCAGAGAGAGCTCCTTAGCCTTCTTGAGGAGCCCTGCACGCCGCTTGCAGAAAGTCACCTGCCTGTGCACCGGATTCTCAATCCTCTTCATCTGAATCTTTCCACGAGCCATTGATGGTAATTTTGATGCGATTAATTAAGATTTCTACTTGTATATTGTAAGCTTTTAACTAAGTTTGCTGCCTTGCAGACAACCTCCCACTAGTTTGAACTAGCTTCGAGGTTGTTGCTCTCTCTCCCTCCTCAAAGACCTCCTTAAAACCCAGTTATTTTCTAGGATAAAGAGCTAGCATCCTTATATATACATCCTCAAATTCTTTTGTATTTTGGTCTATTAAAATATCCAAAAAAGCACCATGATTGGAACCCACCATACCTTTAAAGCTTTACACATCACTCAGAATATTTTTGAGATTCTAGGAATGGGATTTCACAGCATATTTGCGACCTACAAATGACCTTAAAAGAAGATGGATTTTGTTACCTAACGACAACACATATCTTTTGATTCTTGAAAAGACTATTATACCCGAGAACCATTACATGGCAGCAAGTAATTGATTGGAGATGGACCAGGTACACGGATGCAGCCACTCACTTGGTTCTTGTTCTTAATTTGAAGATTAGGTTGTGTACAACAGTTCAGAATCTAGTCAGCATGCTATTGCTCGTCATGTGCAAATTCCTACTCTTGTTGAACAAATTAGCTGCCCTTGTTGGAGCTGCTTTTTCTTTACCACTTTTTCCACCTTACTATTTTACCCTTCGAGTAATGCTCTCTATCGCACCTATATAGAATGTTTCTTAAAATCATTGGTGCTAGTAGCATTATCTTTTGAGCAATGTTTCTTGGTCAAGCTCAAATTCAGACCAAGAAACATCGCCCCCCCTATTGGAGGGGGGGCTGACTTCGACCCGCCCTCCCTGACGCCCCCCTATTTCTTGACTTGGCTTTAAGCCTGACCCGATAGCACAGCTCTTATTTTTTACCATTCTAGCTTTGTCGAGTAGGACTAGGATATCACACTACTGACCCACATTTGCGTCCTTCTAAGCACGTTTGTTCACTTCTAAGCATGTTTGTTCACTTTGTTCAATTTAGGTTTGGATTATAATCTCAAGTCAAAGTTAACAATTAATTTTAACCACATGTTTTATGAGACCCACAACTTTTCAACCACACATTTTATTATCTTTTATCAAAATCTACTAAAAATTAATTTTAATTTATACCAAACAGAGGCTAAATATTGTTATTAGTTTTAAAGGAAAAGCTTGATGAAATAACATAAGACCACCTTTTAACACATAACTCAATTGATAAGCCACTTTTTGCCGGGAATTAAAATCTTGATTTTAATGTAAATCAAAATCAAATATTAATTTTAACCACATATTTTATGGGATCAATAACTTTTCAACCATATATTTCATTAAATTTTATCAAAATCGGCTAAAAATTTAATTTTAATCCCATCAAACACAGGCTAAGTGTAAAATATACACTTATGTGGACCCTTTCCAATGTCATTTCAATTGTTCGAGAGTCGACGTATATATTGGTTTATTTCTGTGATTGTGATGCGATATCCCCAATTTGAGTAGCATTGGATATTTTGAAGTGAAGATCAAGAGCGGAGCATTAGATGATGAGAAAGGAGAGGAAATAGCAGAAACAAGGCCAAGTTTGGTGGTGTTTCATGCTCTAAATAGTCAATTCTTGTGGTACTGTTAGTATTAGTTAGATGATAATAAAATTTTGACAGCAACCAGAAATTGTTTTACATACCGTCTATACGCGAGAGAAAATCAATTGTTTACTATGATGAAAAACCATCTAAAACTATTAAACTAAAATTAACATAAATAATATTATCTTTGAGTATATGAAAGTTCCATAAAAACCCACAGCAATACAAAGTACAACTGGAAAAGAAACCAAGTCCATTCTCTAAATCTTTAACAAAACCCAAGGAAGACAAATGAACTTTTAAACGAGTACTTAAAGCGAGTATTACTAATTAAAAATCTGAGTTAAAGGTTTAAATTTCTAGTTTAATAACTATTTGTTAAACTAGCAACCCATCAACTTATAATTAATAACAAAATCAACACCCAAAACATTTTTTTTAGATCACGTCTACTGAATGCAGTTCGTTTCTCACGAGTTCCAACAGTCCGCCAAAATTCATACATGTTTCTTTTTAGTGTTAATTAAGAATAGAAGTTAGAGGTGTGAAAAATGTGATTTCAGTAGCAATTTCAGCTTTTTTTACGAAACTTTTTAGGACTTGCGCAAAATATGAGGAACTCTTCCGTCGTAAATAATCCCCGCTGGACATTTTGTGTGACTAATTAAAAATTTAAAAATATATATATTATGTTGGCTCAATCTCCTCCACTCCACGTCCCATCCCATCTTAAAATTTGAAGACAAGAATCTTGTCAAATCAAACAATATAAACAGAAACCCCAATTTATTTTTGAATCATTGTTTGCATAGAGAGGATTTGGAAATTGACACATGGATATTCTTTCGCATTGACGCCACCATGGCATGTGTATTTGTTTCTATGATTTTCAAATTGAGTTTTGTCATCGGCCGTGTCTCTCCAGGGATGCATGTGGCACCTCTATTGGCTGGGAGTCTACACGTGGCACTGTCTCTCCAAAGGTGAATGTAGCGCCCCTATTCGTCTAAGACTCACGTGGCCTTGTACTAATAGCAAAACTTATTCAAATTATGCTTTAATTTGATTCTAAATCTTTTGCTTCAACGTGAATTAAATTCTAAGGGATCTTTTTGATAAAAATAAACCTAAGTAGCAAAAATATATATATTCGTCATCGAGCATGGAAAAAGCTCCTCCTTTTCAAAAGAGAGACTGATTTTTACCGTTCATTATTGTCATGGTGGTTTTCATATTTGAACTAGTTTGGAACTATTTGTTTGTTATTATTATAATTATAATTATTATTTTTTCATTTCACTCCTCCTCTTGTGTTAAAGTTTAAAGTAATAATAAAGCAATAAAATATTTGAAATCTAGACTCTTTTACCATCTATCACTTCAATCAATTCAAAGGAAATACAAGGAAATGGTCGGTTGATCCGGCTATATTTCCATAATGGCCTTTGATATTAAAAAAAAAGCTAAAAGCTAAAATGATTGAATTAAATATCGAAATCCAAAAATACCCCCATCTTCAACCAAGTGTTTGAATGGAGAGGAGAAAAGAAATTTCAAAAAAACGCACACAATCTAATAGTCGAGATTCAGTAAAAGAAGTCGTCCTCACATAACTCCAACGTCGACCACCACACAACTCGGTCATTATCTTCAATAAAGTTAGTTTTTTTGCGAGTAAGAGATTGATTTTCCATTTGTTACGTTTCAAAAATTTTTGGATTAAATTATTGTGTATGATATTCATTATTCATTATTTAGGTATATATGTGGTAGTGAATTATGTATGTATTTTGTAATTTAATACCTTATTTTCGTCGAAAATGGGGATTTCTCGCCAATTTCGAAGAGAAACAGTTAGCACGTCGACTGTGTATTATAGTCAGCCAAGTTCGACATTTTTTTTTTTTCCAAACTTGTTTTTCCTCATTTTCTTTCTAATTGAAATTATTTTCAAATTTTCTCTTTTTATGATAAACTTTAATTTTTTCAATTTTAATTAAACAATATATTCTACATTTAACATTTATAATTTTCTTTTGTTTATATATTTTTTTGTTTTTATTATAAATTTTTTTGGATATAGTTTTAAAATTTCTTAATTTTTTTTGTTCATATTATAAATAATATTCTTTTCGAATTAAAATTATTTTTAATTCTTTTGTTTTTATGATAAAATTTATTTTTTCAATCATAATTAAATAATATTTATGTTCTCTATTTAATTTTTTATAATTTTCTTTTGTTTAATTTGTTTTGTTTTTCTTATAATTTTTTTGGAAATAATTTTAAAATTTCTTAATTGTTTTCTTCATATTATAAATATTTTTTCAATTTAAAATTCTTTTTAATTCTTTTCTTTTTATGATAAAAATTAAATTTTCAAAATTAAATAAATAATATTTATATTCTTTATTTAATTTTCATAATTTCCTTTTGTTTAATTTGTTTTGTTTTTATTATAATTTTTTTGGAAATTGTTTTAAAATTTCTTAATTATTTTCTTCATATTATAAATATATTTTTTCAATTTAAAATTCTTTGAAATTCTTTTCTTTTTATGATAAAACTTAATTTTTTCCATTTTAATTAAGAAATATATACATATATATATATATATATATATATATATATATATATTCTTTATTTAATTTTTATAATTTCCTTTTCTTTAATTTGTTTTTTTTTATTATAATTTTCTTTTTATGATGCATGGTCCTTTATTTTGGCCCCAATTTTGCTCTGTTGTTTCAAATGCCTTCCAATCCTTTACGCCCTTCAGTTCCTTCACGAGACTTGTCCAATGGCTTGTCAACTCCAACATTTTGGACTCCATAGCTCGATTACATGATTGCATGATATCTTTGCCTTGATTTAATCTCGAGCTCATCCGTATCTTCGTTTCAACGACTTAGAATCTTCGCCTGCTTGAAGCCTTGTCCGGATCACATTATCACCTCTCTCTTCGAAAGAATTTGACCTCGAATTTGATCCTGCACCAAACGAAGCAACATTAGAAACTTCAAAAATGCCAACAATCATCAACTTACCCCAAAGAACCAAGTCGTATCCATTGATCGCGCTCATAACAATGATATGGAAAGGTCCATCTCCTCTAGGATATAGCATGGACCTCATCTGAATCTGTTTCCATCTCATATGCATGATCACCCAACTACCTTCATCTGGACCAAACAAGACTCGATTCCATAGCATAGTAATCACCTGCCGTTCATCAAAACTACTACTAACACCAATACATGAGGTCATTGAATTGAACGAGGTTAGTAGGTGAAAAACAGTTGCTAAATTGATGCATGGAATGGAATTAGTAGACACTAGACCTACTCATATCTCATGCCATAAATCTATTCTAATACTTGTAAGAATATCATGGTTAAAATAAAGATATTTACGCACCCAATCACCCATGATGCACCCCAACTGCCTATCATACTCAAGTAGCTCTGTGTAACATGCTAGAATGTGATGATGTAGTAAGTGTATATCATAAACAAGAAAGAATTTTTCCATACATGTAAGCTCATAACCTATCCTAGGCGTAGGGATTTGATATAATACCATGGCGTGATTGCATTCATCTTCCTTATTACTTACCCATTCATGATTGAGCATTGCATCATGTGGATAGTCAATGTTTGATGCACCACAAATTATTCTGCCATGGAATAACTCCTTGAATTCCTGCAAAAGAGATTATTGAAATTGGGGAGGGGATTGTTAATTCTCACTAAAGCCCTCTCACACTCTACTTTTCTCACATATAAGCTCACTTTGGGATTTGCTCTCCTCTCTTTTCTCTCGCGTGGCTCTATTCTTTTTTTCTCTCTCAGCCACCTTACTTTCCTCTCTCTTGCTCTCATTTTTCTGCTCTTTATTTTTATTTTCAATTTTAGTTGGTCCTCTTGGACCTTCTGTGGTGTCAAAGGCACAAGTGTAATAGCTCTTCCATCTTTCACCAAATTGTAACAATTTGTGAATCGTTCATGCTTCACTCTCCGATCATACTGTCATGGCCTACTCTTGGTAACTCGGATTTGTCCACAAATATTCAGTCACTCTAATTTGTAAGGTTGTAAATGCCTCATAAGAGGTAACCCTAACTTCTCTACAAGGGTTGTGCTAGCTACATTTGTACAACTCTCACCGTCTATAATTAAACTGCAAACCTTACCCTTTTATGTGACACCTGGTGTGAAACAAATTCTCACATTGCTGCTCCTCATCATCCACTTTCATTTGTGTAGTAAGGGCACACGTCACTACTAATGACTCTACTACCGGGTACTCCACACAAGTTTCACCTTTAACATCCTCCAACTCAGGTATGCTGTCACTCCCATCATCCGATTCAATCTCCCCATTCTCCCTAAGAATCATCACTCGCCGATTTGCACATTGTGAAGCAATATGACCCGAACCCAAACATTTAAAGCACTTAATATCCCTCGACCTACTAGGTTGATTTTCAATGTTTAGTTTATTTTTATTCATCTCCTCCTTAACCTTAGGTAATTCAACATTTTCCCTAGTCTCCACCCGATCATTCATGTCACCACTACTCCACTTGGGTTCCATAGTAACCCTAGCTACCCATTTTCATCTAAGTTGTCTCTCTACCTTCATAGACACATGCACCAAGTCCTCCAACTCCACATAGTGCTGCAACTCTTCTATGTTAGCAATGTCCCTATTTAACCAATTCAAAAATCTAGCCATGATGGCCTCTCGATCCTCCTCTACGTTCGCTCTAATCATCGCCACTTCCATCTCCTTATAGTAATCCTCCACACTCCTAGACCCCTGAGTAAGAATTTGTAATTTAAGATGAAGATCCTGGTAATAATGTCCAGGTACAAACAGTTTTCTCATGTAAGCCTTCAACTCTTCCCACGTCTTAATTAGCCTGTCCAAATTCCTCCTATGGCTAGTCACCAACTGATCCCACTAAATTATAGCATAATCAGTGAATTCCACTACCGCTAACTTCACTTTCTTCTCCTCCGAGTAATTATGGCAATCAAATACCAATTCCACCTTCTTTTCCCATTCTAAGTAAGTTTCAGGGTCACTCCGACCTTGAAAAGCTGGAATGTTCAGTTTGATGCTCCCCAAATTTTCATCAACCCCTCGATCAATCCTACCTACTCTCGTCCTCATTCGTCTCATGTTAGCTTCCAAATAATATTCACTACTACCTACACTCACAACCTCATCTTTCCCATCAAATTCAGCCATAAGGTTACGTCATCGCATATATCTTCTACCCCTACGAGGAACCTTTTAGGGCGTCCCTTGCTATTGACTCCCTATCAAAGTTTCATATCTAGCCACATCACCACTAATATGTTCAACCGCCAAACTCAATTGATCAAACCTACTATGTATAGCATGCATACTATCCACAAACTCAGTATAAAACCTCTTACGTACCTCTTCCTCCTCGCCTTTACTCATATCTTTTTTTCCAATTAAGTAAATAACAAGATTTAAATGAAAAGAAATAACAGAAAAAAATAAACGTACCTCACATGTTGCACTCGTGTATCACTTGATATTGGCTTTGACCCGATAATGAGCTCACCACTCTGCCTTTTACCGCTCGTCCTCCTTCTTCAATGGCTCGAAAAATAACCGGTCTCAATCAAATGGGACACAAATCCCGCAACGAACACCACCACGAGTACCGGTTCGGATAATCAACAAGATATGCACGAGCTGAGATAATTGACTCAAATCCCAGGAACAAGAAACATGACTCGAAATTTTATGTTGCTTGGTTGTGCTTTGCCTCTAAACGTTCACGAAGTTTAGAGACTTTTTTTTTAATCACGTCGTGGATAGTAGACGTGAACAATAAATAATTTTTTTTTCAACAATCAACTAAAGACTGAATCTAGAGGCAAAATAACAATGAAAATAAAGACTCCAACAAGAACAATAAATCTAACTTTTTTTTACTCAAACAATAAAATAATTGACAGAAAGTAAATGATAGATGACCTGAAATCTAGAGTCAAACTCTGATACCAACTAACCCAGCCAAGAATGGATCTTGGGAACCCATGAACAAGCTGAAACCAACCCAAGAAAGCTAGAAATCACGTCTCGCAAAGAGCAACTCGACTCGTTGTTCGACCAGTACCAAGAACCGAGATTACACGTAAGAAATTCCACCCGTTGATTACTCGGAACAAGAACCGTGAAGTGGGAACGGCACAAAAGGACTGCGACACCTTTTGATAAGTTCAAGATATAAGTCTTTAAGCCACCAAGAACATTGGAGAAAAAAAACTCATAAGTTGTATTAATTCTCAATAATGATAAAAGTCTTCTACAATGAAAAAAAAAAAGGGAAATCATATTTATATGAAAGCATGAAAAAAACCCTAAAAGGCTCGAAATTAGCGTCCTAATATGTTAAAAGATGCTAAAAGATGGTATTTTAGTCTAATTAGGAAACTACCAAAAAATTGGTCTATGTAACTGCATAGGGCAATTCATGAAGTCGTATAGACCACATGGATGCCCCCTTTTTGTTCTCGGTATATGGCCATGCGGTCGCATGGCTGTTGAACCATACGGTCGCATGGTCCTTCATTTTGGCCCCAATTTTGCTCCCTTGTTTCAAATGCCTTCCAATCATTTTCGCCCTTCGGTTCCTTCACGAGACTTGTCCAATGGCTTGTCAACTCCAACATTTTGGATTCCATAGCTCGATTACATGATTGCATGACATCTTTGCCTTGATTTAATCTCGAGCTCATCCGTATCTTCGTTTCAACGCATTTCGAATCTTCGCCCACTTGAAGCCTTGTCCGGATCACATCATCCTTAAATTCTTCTTCAGATTTCTCACTCTGTTCATCATTTTCAACCTTTTCATTTTCCTTATCGGACTCTATCCTAGCTATAGATGTGAAGGCCATAAAGTTATGTTTATCCTCACCACCTGAGATATCACTCTGAACACTCGAATCTGATTCATCATCACTCAAGGTCACTTCTAAAACTTTATGTCTTTCTTTATTTGAACTCTTTTTCAAGTTAGGATATTCATTCATATAGTGATCGTAACCCTGACACTCATGGTATCTAACAGATTGAGTTTTCTTAATGGGGTCCTACAGTTATTTTTCTTACGTCTGTCTTTCAAGAATTTACTAGGGATTTCATTTTTCCGTTCTTGAGGCTTTCTCATATTCCTCATCACCTTCTGAAATTTTTTAACGAAATAAGCTATTTCGTCGTCCCTAAGCGTCTCAGCATCAGTAGACTCACTATTTTCTTCTCTAACAGTATTCATGACTATGGATTTAACCTTTTTAGATTGAGAAACGGAGAGTTCATAGGTTTGAAGGGATCCTACGAGTTCTTCTATCTTAACTGCATCAAAGTCCTTGCTTTCTTCAATCGCGGTGACTTTAGGTCTTAAACCTTTCAGGTAAGGATTTAAGGACTTTTCTAACGATCTTGGACTTAGGAATCTTCTCACCTAGGTTAAAACTCGAATTCACTATATCATTCAATTTCGCATAGAATTCATCGAACGATTCATCGTCCTTCATTCTAATTTCTTCAAACCTAGAGGTTAACATCTACAGTTTAGAATTTTTAATCATTTTAGTTCCCTGGTGTTTGATTTCTAAGATGTCCCAAACTTCTTTAGTAGTCTCACATATCGAAACTCTCCTAAACTCTTCAGCAAACACAGCCATGAACAGGGCATGAATGCCCTTACTGTTCCATTTACACTAAACCAAGTCATCTTTAGTCGATAATAAAATATCAATGGGCGTAACTACACCAGCAACAGTAGTTGAAAGTGGAGTCCACCCAATTTGAACGCTAATCCAAATACGTTTATCAAAAACTTTAAGAAAGACTCTCATTTGAACTTTCCAATAAGCATAGTTGCTTTGGTCGAAAAATGGAGGCACTGCAATAACTGATTCATTTAGAATTTATTAAGGGTCAGGAATCGAATTAACGCTCTAATACCAATTGAAAATATGTAGTTCGACCCTAACAACACCTAAATGTGGTGAATAAGTGATTACGCGGAATTAAAATCACTTAACAATTAAATAACAATAAGTCACTATTAATTATTTTCTAGATGGTCAATCATGCAATTCATATTTTTCTATGTTGAATTACCGCAATTATGAAAGTAATAAATAACACAGAATTAATCATGGAAAAATCCAATTGGGTAAAAATTTCGGGCACTTTACCAGTCAACAATTCACTATAAACGATTTATAACTTACAGTTTACAGACTAGACGACGACACGTACTATATGATCTCTTGACTGTAATTTCAACAGCTCTCCTGAATTATGTGCTCTTACACCAACTCCCAGCTACAGTTTCCAAAACTCTCCTGGATTGCACTCTCATGCATCAACTCCTAACTTTGTGAAATCGTCTATCTACTGTGGATGCACGAAGAACACCGCATTCTTCAATGACTGGAACTCCAGTCACCTTCCATTAATCTTCAGAAACTCTGACAGATATGAAGGAAGCAGCAGTTTGGTATTTGAATTTTGGATATGATGTTTTTCTCACAACCAAGAACAATTCACAATGAATAATGAAGGTTGAAATCTCCAAATGATGAAAAGAATATGAAAAGCTAAATGATTGCTCAATGATTAACCTTGTAAAATCGTTTTGTGGCGTTTGGATATTTATATGTAGGTTAGGGAATGAATGAACCAGACAAAATACCTTTAAAAATGAAATAAAAATTTCTCAGATGACATTGTCGCTCGAGCGAAAGCGAAGGCGAGACGACAATCGGGCGATGAAGTTTCTGTTTCTGACGCTCGAGCCAAACATTGACGATAGTCTAGCGAATATCCGTGCCTTTTTTCCTTTTTTCCCATTCTCGAACCCTAGACTTAAAATATCACAACTTTCACTAATTGCACACTACTCCTTAACCTTTACAACATATCAGCTTTAGTCATTTTTGTTCACAGACTTACCAAATACATTAAATACCTAACTCAAACCATTCAAAAATCAAGCCATGGTGGCCTTCATATCCTCTTCAACATTCACTCTAATTATAGCAATCTCCATCTCCTTGTGATAATCCTCTACACTCCTAGAACATTGGTGGAGGCTTTGCAATTTTTGATAAAGCTCCCAATAATAATGATTAGGCACAAACCTCTTCCTCGTGATAGCCTTCAATTCTTCTCATGTATTAACTATTAATATACCTCTCATGATTCCTCCTCCTGGATGTTACTACTTGATCCCACCAAATGATAGCATAATCGGTAAATTCAAGCACCGCAATCTTTACCTTCTTTTCCTCCGAGCAGTTGTGGCAATCAAATATCAATTTTACTTTCTTTTCTCATTCTAAGTATGCCTCTGGATCACTCATTCCTTTGAATGAAGGAATTGTCATTTTGATATTGCACATACTTTTATCAACACCATCTCCAACAAGATCTCTACCTCTCATTTCATGCCTAACTCTTCTATCTATAATTCTTTTTAGCTCGATATCCACTAATGCATCCTTATTAATGTCACTATCCACTTCCCATTCACTAGCAAAATCCGCTTAATGATCCCGCCTCCTTGCGTTAGGAATATCTCTAGGTTATTCCTTATGTAAGTTAGCAAGCAATGTATCTTGCCGATCTAATATGTCTCTCACATCCTCAAACAATCTTTCGAACTGTCTTATCACCTCATCCGACATGTTGACTTGACTATTATTCATGCTTGAAGTAGTGTCGTCTATATCTGACTCCTAATTCTAATTTAATATTTACCTCACGTGTATGCACTCGTGTATCACTTAAATTGGATTTTTAGCTCTATTAGTGTCACCACTCTTGCTTTTTTCACTTAATACTTTCTTACAAGTGTTTCAAATAACTAATTCGATCTCAATCAAAATAAATCCTTGTAGAGTTTCAAACAAAGATTTGAATAAGAAAAATTGACTCTAAAATGACTCAAAAAGTAGGAATTGACGCTTTGAATGGACACTAAGGAAATATTCAAGAAGGTGTTTCTTGAATTTGAATTGGACACTTTTGAATTGAGATTTTTTTTTTAACTAAAAAACAATGAAATTGTATGCTACTAGCAATTTTCCAAATTTTCATTTTTTTTGCTCGAAAATTCAACTAAATACCAGCAAAAAAGACAAAAACTGATTTGAATGCTAGATGAGCACACAAACAAGTTTTGAATTTTTTTTAAATTTTTTGGATTGGAGACTTAAAAAACTGAAGAACGCGAAGAACACGGAGAATGAAAATCAAAGACTCAAACAAAAGGGAAAAAAATATTTGATTTTTTTGAAGCCTTGCTCTGATACCAACCGATGTGAAACCACGTAGCAATGGTAGCTACGAAACCCACACAAGATTAATTCAACCCAAGAAAGTCAAGAAATCAACATTTAAACTTGATTAAAAAATATTAAATCAAAGAACCAACACAATCACAGACAATATGTTGACTCCGTGATTACAAGACTCAAGAATCTCATTCGATTTGTTTGAACACCACAAGAAATATTCTTGATAAATTCACAATTAATTCAATGAAGAACGAGAAGAAAACAATATGTCTTGCAGTAAAATCTCTCAAATTGTGTATTTTACAATGAATAGAATGTGTCTTATTTATAGGTAACACATAAAACCTAGCTAAAAAATGGAATTAAGTCTGAAAAGATATTAAAAATATATATATACCATAGAAGAGTTTTAACTAAAATAGAAGATTACACAAAATTTAAAAAATTCGCGACCCAAATTGAACTATGCAGCTGTATAGGCTAATGGCAGGCTGTCGCATAGTTGTATCTTAGAACCTTTAACTTTGTTTCAGTAAGGGGCTATGCGGTCACATAGTTGTCCTGAACAGCTTCATCGTTTGTTGCTTGAATCACATTGATCCATTTGGTTTCTTCTTCCAAGTTCAACATGAAACTTGTTCATTTGCTTGTTGTGATCAATTTTTCATCCACCGTAACTTGAACAAATAATTTCATAGCTTCTTTGACCCGCTTCACTAGCAACTTAGTCATATGCTCTTTTTTAATGGATCATTGTCCAAACTTGCCCTCGTATCATGGATCACATCAAGTAACCTTTACCTCAACACCTTATAATCTTATCATAAAATAGGACATCTAGTTTTAGCTTTATGCAACTCCTCTCTCAACTTGTGTATTTCCTCATCTGCATTCTTCCAAGCCTCCTTTAGGTTTTTATGAACCTTAGTAATTTTTTATAGATTAATGCTACAAAATCCTTGTTTGGTGTGAATTAAAATTAGAATTTTAGTAGATTTTGATCAAAATTGTGGATTTCATTAAATATGTGACTAAAATTATTTGTTAATTTTGACTAAGATAATCCTACCAAATAGGAGGCTTTGTACAACAGGTACTCCGCTGGCTAAGCATCATTAGCATTATTTGAAAAAATACACATTACACTGACACAAAGCTAGAGTGTTAGTTCATTATCTTATCTATACATGCATACTGCTAGATATTTAACATCACTGTTGTCACTAACCTAGCATATGTACACTTAAGTACGTAATTAAAATTGTGTTTTGACACCCAATTTGAAGAAAAAATAAATTCTAAAATAGTGATTGATGGAAGATTGTGTGGTTAAAAAGTAAGGAAGATTTTTGGTATTATGTGTAAATCTCATTTTATTGATAGACTGTATGCTTGAAATGAAGAAAGAGAATTGATGTCTAACAGTGGCTAAGTTCAAACCTACAAAGATTATACTCTCATCTTACTTGATGACGATTGTGAAATAGGCTTAATCATCTCCAAAAAAACAAACATTTCTACTTACAAGTTTAGATTACAACTCGTCTGTCATGTCTGTGAACCGTACTCCAGCACTTCAAAACAGTTCACCACCCCAAAATCGAACCGGGGAAGAAAATGGGATATGGTAGAAAATATGCTAACCAATTATTTGGTACGCTTCCGTTCATTAATATCATCAAGTATAAAATCTACCTTTACAAACAAACAATAAGGAACTATAAACTCAAAACTTAGATGCTTAGGGGCAAAAGTATCCTGCGCAAAGCACTGAATTTTGTTTCATGAACAAGCCAGAAGATTGGCTGACAGCTGTATGCCGGGGTTCCCGGCCTGTTCACCAAACTCGAGACATTCCCAAATAAGCCAAATATACAGGATAACCACCATCACAAACAAATAAATGTCGAATAGTAACTTTACGAAAAACTAGTGAAACATTAGTATCCTTCACAGCAACAGAATGAACGTAAAAGGAGAGCAGAGGATACACACTTCAAAGTTTGCAAGTCCAAATGCAGTTCTCTCCAGATATATACATTATCCTTGAAATCTCATCATCATCACAAAATAGAACATTTGCCACTGACAGCTTGCTTTCGCAGCTCCTCAGTCTCCCTCTGAGCTCTCTCTAAATGTTCTCTCAGTTTACGTATTTCATCATCAGATTTCACCTGAGCAGCCTGTGCATTTGCTTCTGCCTTCAACCGAGCAGCTTGCTCTTCGGCTAATTGCTGTTCAAGCCTTTGAGTGGTCTCTTTTAGCTTCGACTCAACCTATGAAACAATATTTTCCACACAAAGCAAAAGAAAATGTTTCACAAGAGCCCATCACAATTCACACCCAATAGATATAGCAAGTTCTGTACTGTAAACAAACTCATAGTTTGGTGCCGGTTGCCAGAGTGAAAAAACATATTAGACAAAAGAATAATTAATTTCAATTGTCAGACATTCAATTCACTAATGAACTGTTCACTTCTTCAAGGATAATAGCAGGAAACTAAGGTGTAATCTTACTTATAGGATTACTTGTATCAGAAATTTAGACCCATAAGTTGAACAATAATAGAACAAGTATGCAGGCAGCCAGGGAAAAACATAAAATACCATCTCAGTTATTCTCCTAAGGTGCTCTTCATACGATTTATTAAACTGCTCCTTCAATACTGATATCTCCTGTTTGGAGTACCCCTCTGAGGAATTAACTTCAGCAGTTTGATCACGCAGTTTCATGGCTCCTTTCTGTTGATAACAAAGTTGATATCACAAACTTCAGTATCAGCTTTTAAAATTAACTGGGCAACAGAGCAACGAAGAGGTCGTCAACAAAACACTCACCTTCAATTCAACAAATAGCTTATCTGTGTATGGTTTTTCACCATTTTTATCTACAACTTCATTTACAAGGGAAAGAAGTATTTTCAACTGTTCAGATTTCTGGAAGTTATCCTTCGTCTTGTTATTAAAGAGGACATATCTATTTCCGCACATTTGGAGAGTCTCCTATATCAAGAGAAGAAACGCCCGATTAAATACAGAGAAAAAAACTGGGAGAACATCTGCTTATTTAAGATCACCCTGTGAATAAGAAATAAATAAAACAAGCTACCTCACAAAAAATATAAATAAATAAATAAATAAAAATGAGGCATGCAATGAATGAAATAGCTGAATGAAGTATGTTAACCATGGTTAGCAAAGTATGTTCTCCCACTGAACAGGCTTCACCTTATCCAACAGCCTATAAAATAGCGGAAGTAAAAGCATGCCTAATCTCACTCAAAATCTTAAAATTAAACAGGAGGACAGCTGATGCCATGCCCTCCATTAAGCTCGAAATGATCTAAAATCTTAAAACAAGTGGACCAAATTAATGCACATACAAAAGGAAGAAGACAGAGAATTGGCAAAATAAAATTATGAGGGTAAGATAATCAGCTTGTTATTTGATTGAATAATGCCCTCATTCAAAACAAGGTTCATTTAATGCAAGTGACAGAAAAAATAAATAAAAAAAATGAAGAAAAATATAATGCAGATACCACCAAATGACCCACCTGTTATGGATTTTCATTTAAACAATAGAGACAAGGCACCAAGCTACAGCTACTAATAAAGATAGAAATTAGATATTAGTTGAAAAATAGTAAGCTGCATATGCAAAGATAATATTAAGTTGGAGGTATGCACAAAGTTCTTTGAGTGAAAATAGTCCAATTCAAACAAATTTCTTTTATATTGGCATTAAATTTGTCTGTTTTAACAATGATTGGCCCACATTTCAATACTAAAGCTTCGTAGAACAATAAATTCTTAGTTAACTTGCTTTGTTTACCAAGCTTATTTACAAGAGTTTGACTATATAGTCAGAAAATTCAAAATTATTAAGCTGTTAAGAGCATTACACAACACACTTGATAAACAATACTTCCAGCCTACCTTCAAAGGCTCTGGGCAGGCACGACCCAAGTAATCCTCCAATGTTTCATCATTTTCTTCTAGGTCATCTCCACCAGTGAAAACTACTATCATATAGTCACTAATTTTGCTACCAAAGAATTTCTGCAAGCTCTGAACAGCAGCTTCTTCTTCTCTTGAAAATCGAGATCTGACAGACAGAACTACAAGAACAGCATGGATACCATCCTTTGCCATATTTATGCATTTAACAATTTCTTTCCCAATAAATTCTGGTTCAGCAGAAAAATCAAACAATCCTGCATTTTTGTCAAGATAAATATGTAAAAAAAAAAAAAAAAAGGATGAGCAGAGGATCAACCATAGAAGTTTTTATATCGGCTTTTATCCTCGAGAACATTATCTTCATTTCATGCAATAAGTCAACGTTATTTCAATTGCATTTCAAAAGTTTTCTTTCTTCTGCATTGTCTTCCAGGATCTCATTTTTCTTTTCTTTCAATTTGAGATTTATCAAAAAGAAAGGTATAACCATATAGCTCCTGTAATAGCCTTTACATAAAAATATGACTAGTAGTTAATGATATCAGAATTGAATACCAGGAGTGTCGATAACATTCAGTCTCTTGCCATCTTCCAACACAGTTGTCTGCAGCTCACAAGTACTAGTAACACCAGCAGAGCTAGACATAGACTTGAACGCTTTCTTTTGAAGAATGCTATTGCCAGTTGCACTTTTTCCATTGCCTGTTCGTCCAACCAAAACTACTGTACGAACTTCATTTGATGGTGAAGTGAGCTCCCAATCATCACTGATATCACTTCCACCCATTTGTGGAATCAAATTATCTGCCAAAAGACCACGTATATATAAATTCAGGAAGACATGTAGTAGAAAATACTCTTACGTTGCTGAATTAAAAGAACGCAATATATCATAGAAAATCTTCACCCAGAAGAAAAAGAGGATTCACCAATTCATCTTGTACAGTGAAATCACTAGATAACCGGGAAGCATCACCAGTCCCTTATGAAATGGAAAGAAAGAATACGAGAAGCCGGGATTTAAAGAGAAACAAATTGTAGCATATTTGAAATATATTTTCAAATGTATGCTAAAATGTTTAAAGACTAAACAGACTCTCTTCTAAGATGGCCACTGACCTATGTGTTTTCACCAATAATTACTTCAGATTTGGACATTATACGCTCAACCTTTTAGTATTCATTCAACTAGTAAAGACACAAATTCCTAGTTATTATACAAGGAGAGTATCCTTCAGCAGTTGGCGTCCAATTAGCAATATATTGCAAATATTCTAGCCAAGCATACAGCTATACCCCACCAATTTTTCCTTTTCCTGCCTAAAGTTTACATAATGCCATGTCCAGTAAGAGTACAACAGAATTTGAGAAAGATTAGTAATGCCTCTTTTCCATTGGATTCAACTAAATACATTTACACAAAAAGAAAAAAAGAAATTATTTTTGTTCTAAATTAATTTACAAATAATAACTATGTCCATCAATATGCATAAACACACATACATACAGAACGTAACACTAAAACCTGAAACCTTAAAATCAAAAAATAATGGAATAAACTAAAATAATAATTTTTTAAGTAAATTAACAATCGAACCAGAAGCTGCAAACTTAACAAGCACTATACACATACACGACAAAGAAAATAAATTTTCAGAGTATTATTCACATATTGTAAAAAATCAACAGATCATCGTGATCGTATGAGTACAAGCAGAAAACTAATAAAATTAAAACGATTGCTGAAGTTACCGATTGAAGTAACGGATGAGAGTAGAACGATTGCTGAAGTTACCGATTGAAGTAACGGCAGCGAGTAGAACAACGGAGAAGTAAAGATGGGGAGAGAAAGGGGATGACTTCGTTTTCAATGCAAGTGTTTTAAGATAAGTAAAATGGAATAAATATTATAATAATATCTAGCCGTGGGTGTTGTTACTGTTCATAAGCCAATTTCTAATAAGCCCAGCCATGTAGGAGTGAGCCGTGTTAGTCGAGCCGTTTGGAAGTGTGATGGGTAAGTTTTCCTTTTGCCGGTGTGGTTCCACAGCATTCACTTCTTCTGTTTTTTCTATTTGTTTCTATATTATCGGCTTTTCTTTTCAAGAAAATGTTGAAAATTTGTTGCACGATTAGAGAATTAGTTGCAACTGTCTTTTTTTGTAGATTTGTTTTTCTTTCCAGGCATTATTTTTTTACTGTTCAAAAGTTGTTACTTCGACGATGGCGACCGTTCGACTGTAGCACCACCAAATCTACCCACTTTCTTCTTTGCGCTTTTCTTTGAATTCCGAATTTGACATCTTCTTTGGGTTGTCGATTTTACCTGTATTTATGAAGAATTCCGCTTGCAGAGATACCGACGACCAACCAAAACAAATTAATAGTTCGAATATGCTGATGAGTTGGCGAATTTTAGGGAGCATGGTTATGCTGGCAAAGTTTGGTAAGTGTTGCCATAATTTTGTAAGTTTATTTAGCCCCTGTTTGAAACCCTTTTTTTTCATTATATTTCTCATTTTTCATTTCAACCACACATTTTATCAATAAAATAATATTAGACATAAACTAAAAAAATCTCCTTACTTTTTAACCACACAATCTTCCATCAATCACTATTCCAAAAAAAATTTCCACCCAAAATGGGTGTCAAAGAGGGGCTTATTAAATTTTCACCTTCGGTCATTATCATTCAACCTCACCCGGACGCACTTAATGCTCTTTTAATTGGTTGCAATTGTAGACATTTATTGGGGGAGTCGTTAGCATAGGATGTTTGGCAACTTCAACTGAATATATTTTCCATATGTACTATGATGTTTACCCAATCAAGAATCTATCTTGGGAACCCACGAACAAGATGAAACAAACTCAAGAAATTTAGAAATCACATTGAGTAAAGATCAACCCGACCCGTTATTCGATCTGTACCAAGAATCGAGATTATACATAAGAAATCCGATCTGTTGATTGCTCAGAACAATAACCGTAAAGTGGGAACGCCACAAAAGGATTGCGAGATCTTTTGATAAGTTCAAGTTAGAACTTTAAGCCACCAAAAATATGGAGGAATAAAATTCTCAAATAATTGAATTCTCTCAAAAATAATTATCAAAGTCTTCTAATTACAATGAATAATAAGAACTTATTTATATGAAGGCCTTAAAAATCCTAAAAATCTAGATAAAGACGGAAATAAGATTTTAAAATTACAAAAGATATCAGGGAGTAGAATTCTATGGAAACTGGGAAGTTTCCAAAATTTCTGAAATTCTGTTGCCGAAATACCCTATGCGACCGCATGATATAAATCTATGTGGTCGCATAGATCAATCACAGTTCCCCCCTTAGGGACCTATAAATGGCCATGCGATTGCATGGTTCTTCAATTTGCTTCCAACTTTCGCCTCTTAATTCCAAGTCGTTCAAGCGCGTTCCGGCCCTCGACCCCAACATGGAACTTGATCGTAAGCTTGTTAACTTCAATATTTTGTGTTTCATTGCCCGACTAAATGATTGCATGACTTCTTCGTCTCGATTCGATCTCGAATTTGTCCGTATCTTCGTCTCAACGCTCATCAACATGTTGGAAAAATTGGGTTTTATTAGTTGGTTTGACCAAATTTTTACCAAATTTTAGTGGATTCCGTTAGTTGGATAAAATATTACTTTGGTCGAGTGTATTCTATTCCATGAGTAGATTAATGTAATATATATAAATTGGAATAAAAATTGGTGAAATTTTGGAAAAGTGCCAATCCCACATAAGAACCTAGAAGAGTATAAACCACTTTATATTGCTTAAGTTTGGGATTTAGGTTTGAACCCCAAAAAGTACCAATAGTTTTTGAAGGGAAGAGTACATACATGCTTGTAGGTTGGATCAAAGTCCACACGCATGTGCCTCATCCGCTGTCAGTCCATCCGACCGGCTTGGCTCGACACGAGTACAGACATGAGTCGTGGTCTTGGACTTGAATCGGACTTGGACTTGGGCCAAGCTGATATATATTTTTTGGTAAAATAATATTTGATTTATATTATTTTATTATTATTTAGAATAATAATATATTTAATTTATATTATTTTTTCCCCCAGTTTTGCTATGCGTGACACGTGGATTTTCTCTAGAACTGTTTGTGTCCTTTGAAGACACGGCTTTTCAATTGTTGTGTCTTTTAGACACAAGCTTTCAACTTTTTATGAATAGACCCCCATACCCCGATTTTCATTCACTCCAAAAATTTATTCTGATTTTATTCTTCTTCCAAAAATTATTCATCCGTCCCTGCTTTATTCATATTTTGCAATCCGCCTCGAAGATTATTTTCGTGCATTTTAGTCCTCAAAATTTTAGAGAGATCAAAACGTGAGTTGGTTCGTCGGGTCTTATAATTTGTAGTGCTACTATTACAAGTCGAAGTCGTTGTATCTTGGGAGCCAAGTGTCGGGATACCGTCAACAACAGTGCGGGACATTGTCGTCTTAAGGAAAAAGAGTCGAACTCTTGCCTCGACTATTAACATTTTTATAGCATTCATTTTTTCACGATGTTATTCTGTCCAAATCAATTACGATGATATAATTACTTCCCTATGTCCAACATAACCTTAGTCCGCTTGATGCTTTTTTCGGGCCACATCATGCTAGGCCTAGCCCAAAATAGTATTTCTATGAATTTGTATGAAAGAGAATTAGTGTATGGATGTTTTTTTACTTCACTTTATCCCTGTGCGGATCAAATTCAAAACTTTTTCACCATCTGTAAGAGGCTATAAAACAGTTAAATATTTAGTTTTTATTCCTCTCTGGAGACGGATTTTTCTGGGAGTTGGACTCCATAATCTTCAATAGTAGTACTCGAGCAGGTTCCATTCTTGCTAAGTTCTTTTGAATTTGGGGATGGCCAAGTGTTTGGTCGTTGCAGCATGGACATGGGAAGGGATTGTATTTTTCTCATGCCCCCATGTGGGTTGTCAGTGACTTCAGACTGGGGGCTATCTTAAGGGCTCCAACTAGATATATCGGAATCTTGTTACTCTTAACTTATTTGCTTCTTTTTCTTCTAGCAGTAATCCAAATGTACGCAGCTTTTACTACTTGTTAGCCATAGTTAACACTGAAATGCCATGTATTTTTATGAAGAAATATATACATTGTAGTCTCGCATTATATATACTTATGTATAGTCTCGCATTATATATACTTTGAAACCTTGTTTATATTTAAGTAAATGAATTCTCTCTCTTATGCATAAAAGGAAAAAAAGAACAAAAATATAATTCCAGACAGTTCCCTCTGTTTTGGAAAGCGATAGTTATGTGCTTTCAAGTTGAATTGAAGTGGAGAAAAGGTCCTAAATAACAATGATGAACTAATTGTCAGATGTGAAACTTGTTTAAACTCAGAGCCTCGATCAAATGTTATCCCATACTTATTTGGGGTCGAGTACGTAGGTTCTCATATTTCACTCCACTCATGTCTGAAGTAAAACCACAAATACTTAAAATTATTCATTTGCGGTGGGTTGAGGTCGAGTTTGTAAGTAATCGTTCATACCACTACTATCACTCTTCCTAATGGTTGCATTTCGCAACCTGTATTAAGTATTCCTTGGATTTCAAGAACTTCGTCTATGTTGCTTAAGCTGTTAGATTTGGTCTTCAACACTTTCTTGTGTATACTTACTGATTATAGGGAGTAATATTGTGTCATGACATGAATACTATGCCTCCAATTGCACAATATTATGTGTCTCTCCAACTCCCTCTGTTTCATTATAACATCAAAGTTTCTTTGAGCAAGGTGGATTTCGTTATGCGAAGGAACACACAGGCATAAATTTCTTATGATCTTGGCATTGATTTTTTCTTTCTTGAGCTAACTTATGATTTCTTCCTATGCTGGAAGAAAATCGAAGTAGATGAATGTCATGCCAATAGTTAATTTCATAGCTAAATTCGGTGGAGATTCCGTACAATTAATTTTGTTCTTCCATTCAGATTGAAGATCTCAAACGCTTTTGCAAACTAGGCAGTCAGACCTTAGGTCACCCAGAGAATACATTGACAGATGGCATTGAAGTCACAACTGGTACTGATAAGTGTATTTTATACACTTATTTGTTGCCTTAAATCGTGATATTTTATTATTATTTTAATTAAATTCTACTTAATTAATATTATATTGTGTTTTGTAGGTTAAATGTTATGTTTAATGAAGAATTGGAGAAAAGAATGCAAAAGTAGGGAAAAATGATAAAATTCAAAGATGAATTCTTTGGAGAGAAATAATATATTAAATGGGTTGGAATGAAATGGGTCACAATAAATTTGTATTGAAAATTTTAATTAAGGCCCATATTTAACCTATTTGATATATATATATATAGAGATAGAAAAAGAGGAGGAGAAGACAAAAAAGGCAGA
>CAIGRN010134079.1:0-11212 GCA_903798345.1 Fraxinus anomala
CGGCTCGTGAGCCGCTCGGGCTCGTAAAAAGACGAGCTCGAGGTCGAGCCGAGCGAGCTGGGCCGAGCCCGCTCGGCTCATCAAAAAACGAGCGGCTCGTGGGCGAACCAACGAGCTCGCCCACGAGCTGAGGCCACAAGGATAAAAAAAAATTTTAAATAGTTTATCTTTAAAAAAAAAAATCGAGCCGCAAGCTAGAGCTCGTGGGCCGAGCCGAGCTCGGATATTTGTAACAAACCGAGCTTGGCCCGAGCTCGGGTATTTGTAACGAGCCGAGCCGAGCTCGTGGGTATATGGGCCGAGCCGAGCCCACCACTAGCCAGAAATGGTTGAGAAGGATTTGTTTTCAGAACATATACAGTAGTGAAAGTCAATTCATTCAATTGACAACAATATAGCAATCCTCATAGTCTTCCTACTGATAATACTTTCTCAAGTGTTCGATGTTCCACGAATAAGGCATCACTTTTCCCTCCAAATTTTCGATCTTGTATGTGCCAAGTCGCACTTCTTCAGTAACACGGTATGGGCCCTCCTAGTTCGGCCCCAATGTTCCTGTTCTCGATTTTTTCGATAATGGGAATACTTTCCGTAGTACCAAATCGCCAATACAAAAAGCCCTTTTTCTTCACTTTGGCATTGTAGTAGCGCATCATCTTGTGTTGATAGGAAGGGAGTCTAACTTAAGAATCATCCCTCCTTTCTTCGAGGAATTCTAGCTCAAACTTTCTCAGTTCATCGTTTGTTATCTCGTTAAAGTGGATGCAGGGAAGTAAGGCCACCCCAGCTTGTACTAACCTCATGGCATCGGCCTCATAAGTCATGGAGAATGGGATTTCTCCGATTGCAGTTTTGTAGGTCGTCCGTATGGCCTAAAGAACTAGGGGAAGTTCGTCAACCCATGCTCCTTTGGAAACATCCAATTTTCTTTTCATGGTGAGTTTGATGGTTTTATTGACTGCCTCCACCTGGCCGTTGGATTGGGGATGATGAGGTGTTGAGAAATGCTTCTTGATCCCGAGCTCATTGCATAAGTCCCTGATTTTCTTATCTTGTTATCAAATTGTTAACCATTGTCTGAAACCAAAGAGTGGAGTATGTCGAACTGACATATAATGTTCTTCCAGAGAAATTTGGAGGTGTTTACCTCGTTGATCTTGGACAATGGTTCCGCTTCGACCCATTTTGTAAAGTAATCAATAGCAACGATAGCGAAGCAGGCATTCCCTCTTCTTCTTAATAATAGCCCAATAAAATCAACTCCTCACTTGGCAAATGGCCAAGGGCTTGATACAAATGTGAGTTCTTGAGAGGGCTGCCTTTGCACGTTAGAGAAATACTGGCATCTATCACACTTGCGTACGAATTGTATCGAGTCCCTTTTCAAAGTTGGCCAGTAGTATCCCTATATAAGTACTTTATGCGCCGAATTGGCCCTCCGGAATGATTGCCCCAATCATCCTCATGGATTTCTCTCAGAATGTAATTCGCCTCCTCGCCTCCTGCTGTGCACCTGAGGAGAGGTGATGAAAAACATCGCTTATATACTACATCATCCTGCAGGATGAAATGAGCAGCCCTTTTCTGAAGTCTACGAGCTTGTTCTTTGAGAAAAGTAATGATCGGTTGCATCCACAGATGAGTGCCTTCTGTCCACATCACTTCTTCTTTCCTTACAATGGAAAGTTCAGGTGTTATATGGAAACCACCTTAAGAAGTTCGGAATCCTTAGTGTTGGCTAATTTTGACTAAGCGTCGCGTGGGAGTTCTCCAAGCAGGGTACTTGCATCAGTTCAAACCTTTCGAAGTGGGGAAGGAACTCCATGACTAGTTTCAAGTATGCTGCCATGTGCTTATCTCTAGCCACAAAATTTTTGTTGACCTGGTTCACCACTAGCTACGAATCACTGTTGACGTTTAACCTCTTCATTTGCAATTCTTTAGACAGATTGAAGTCGGCTAGGAACGCCTCGTACTCAGCTACATTGTTAGATGCTTTGAATCCGAGCATTACTGCACAGTTAAGCTTATGCCTCTCTAGGCTCTCCAAGACTATTCCAGCTCCATAACCAGCCTCTCCAGACGACCTGTCTACAAAAGGGTTCCAAGTGGGAGGCTCCACTGGTTCTATATTCATTTCAATCTCGGGGGCTTTGGCTAACTCAGCAACAAAGTCAGCTAGGGCCTTGCCCTTAACCGCGACCCTGAGTTTATACACAATGTCGAACTCACTGAGCTCCACTGCCCATTTCAGCAACCTCACGAGGTATCTGGTTTCTGGAGGACTTGTTTTAAAGGAAAATTTGTCAGTACATAGATGCTGTGGGCCTAAACGTAAGGCCTCAACTTTCAAGAGGCGGTAATTAAGGAGAGAGCGAGTTTTTTCCATGTTTGGTTAACACACTTCTGCTGGTAGTAGGGCTTTGCTTATATAATAAATAGGCAATTAATTGTTTCATCTTCCCTTATGAGAATCGAACTGATGGCGTCAACGGATACGGCTAAATAAAGCAGCTGTGGTGATCGGGATGTGGTTGAGAATATGTATAAACGTAGTGCAGAACTCTTTTGAGTTAAAAGATTAGAATGTAAAGATTGGAAAAAGCCCCGCTTTACCTTACCGTGTGAGGGTATTTATACTAGAGAAAGGAAGAGAAGAGCCATTGGATGGAGGGACACGTTGCTTCGAATCCCGGATGGGCCATCCTTTCATAGGCGTCAATCTGTCAATCCATAGGTAGACGAGCATTAAATGATTTCTGACATAGCAATTGAGCTGGCCATTTCTAGCCTACCACACATTCCATCAATCAGTCAGGGACTTAACTTTGGAGGGATCTCGAAAGATCCTGGTAGAGGTGTGGAGGGATAGATTTGCAAAGTGTAATGAATGCGAAGTGCAGGCCTTTGCATACGCCGTGAATGACTAATGAGTTCAGTTCTACTACCAGTGGGGGCAATAGGGATTCAGTTCGAGGTAGTAGAATCAATTCGTCCGACATGAATTCAGTTCATCGCCACGTGGCTCGCCGAATCAATTCTTCTACCACGTGATGGACGAAGTGGAGGGCCTCAGAAGGCTCGTAACAGTGGACCATAGATGCTAAACTCAAAACAACTAAATTTTACATTCATGGACCAAATTTAGAATAGTTTAGGGGGATTTCACTGTTGTAGGAAGATGTTGAGATAAATAGGAATTCCACACGTGAAATTAAAAAAATCTTGTATGGATTGTCTAAGGTTAATGGGATGTAATTGGGTGAAAATCTCAAATTAGAGGTCATTTTACTTGAATTGGTGTTAAATGAGGGACATTGCACTAATCAAAGCATAAAAAATATTTTATTAGAAAATTTCTCTTCGTAACCTTTATGATTTGAGCAATTAAGCCTGCAAGGTCTTTAGAACTTGGTTCCCTATGGTCATCTAACTTGGGAGTTATCGACCGAAAGTTTGTTACATGGGTCATTTAAAAATCTTAAAAAAGAGAATACTTCAAATAAAGAAAATAAATTGTTAAAAAAATCAGAAAAAGCAGGTGCATTAAATAGAAGACGCACAAAATGTCTTGGTTAAGTCTCAAACACTTGTTTAAGAAAGTTTGACTTTTGATAAGAGATTATTAGATTAGTTAAGTCCTAGAGATTGAAGTAATCAAACTTAATGAAGAATTCTTGTTTATTGAAATGTTGAACTGCGATAGGTGAAATTTTACCAAACTAGAGAGATGATTATAGTGAAAAAAATTTCAACCTTAGTTCACACACTGGAAAAGAGTAAAAAAAAAATAAGTTAATCCTTATTTATTGAAATGTTGAATTGTAATTGCTGAAATTTTGTCAAACTAGAGAGGTGATGATACTAAAAAAAATCCGACACTAATTCACATACTGAAAAAGAGTGAAAATGATAGGTTTGGGAATGTGTGAATCTTACGAGTGATGAAAGAATATATTTGACCATTGAGAGTCGGGAATTGAAACAACTTATGAATTCATAATGCTATGCTTAATTCTTCACACACACGTCGATTTTACAATGAAAAAGTGAATTTTAATTTTTGTATTGTGATTTTGAAGTTGTGCATAGATTTGTTACTATGATTTCAATACAAAAATAAAAAGTCAGGTTAGTTAGCTAAATCTTGTTGTTTTACTTGATTGATTGGCCACCAATTAGGTAATTAGCATGACGTGTTTGTGTGTTTGTTAGGTTTTAGTTTTGTCTGAGGACAAATAAAAATTCGGGGTGTGATAAGTGTAGTTTCTATACTTATTTGACGTCCTAAATGATGATATTTTATTGTCCTTTTGACAAAATTCTACCTAATTTATGTTATATTGTATCATTGTAGGTAAAATTTTATGTTTGATGAAGAATTGGAGAAATGAAGTGAAAAATGACAAGATCTAAAGTTTAGGGACTAAAGTGTAAATACTCAAAAGTTGTGCCGAAACTCACGATGAAAATTCGAGAATGCTAAGGGTAAATGGATGCAATTAGAAGTCAAAAAGAGTGAAATATGACCAAAATATTTTCACAAATCAATTTTCAACAGCACAAAGATATTCCAGATTTTCAGTCGAAAATTGAGACCTATTTTTGGCCCAGTAAACGTTCAAATTGAAAAGGAGCTATTTCTAGCAAAGTTGTAACCCTTTGAGTTATCTTTCCAAATCATTTTGAATCGCCTTAAACGGATATCGAAAGAAAAAGTTATGAAAAAAATATTAAAGCGGACGCAGAATTTGAAACAGCAACTCAGCGCCCAGCGCTGCATCGATAGCGCCCAGACGCTACACAGGAAGGGAACGCGGTGCCTAAGCGCTGCCTCCTAGCGCTTAGACACTGCACCACCTGTTTTAGAGCTATGATGTTTAGGCCCGCAAATAGCCCAGAAAGACTCCAATTTTTGGAAAACCGTGTAAGGAAGTATAAATAGAAGAAATGAGGAAACTTTTGGGGGTTCCACACATTGAGAAAATAAAGATACAACTAGAGATTAAGAGCACAATTCAAAGGAGGAAAAATATCAAGGAATTCAAGTTTTAAAACATTGATTGGAAGAAGAAGATCTTGGTGCAAGCTTTATTTCTTTTTCTACATCTATATTCCAAATTCGGTGATGTACTCAATATCAACTTTTAGTTTTTCTTTTTCATTTAGTATGAATAGCTAAACTTTCAATTATGGCGAATGATGTAATCGATTTGAAAACCTATATGTCTTTTATTCAAGATTTTTGGTATTTTCTCGTTATAAGTTTAATGCATTAAATTACTTGATCACTAATTTGATGACTTAATGAATATTTTACAAATCGAGATGTGAGTTTGAGATTTAGACCATATAATAACATCAAATAATTTAGTATAATGTGTAGAGATACATATACTAAATATTACGATCATACATGAATTCTTAGAATTGATATTTCGTTTAACTAAGGTAGATTCGCATAGAGATATGGGATTGAAAAAGTTAAATAGACTCAATGAGAACTCGAAATGGGTAAATTGAATACCATAAAAGAATTCGATCGAACACTACATTAGGCTCTTGAATCTTGAATTAGGACTTAAAGTGATCAATATGTGAAATTGTTTGTCCCTAATTTCCATCTATTATTTGAAATCTCAACCTATCTTTGTGTGCATTTTAATTAAGTTAAACTATTTAAATTAAGAAANTCTTGAATCTTGAATTATGACTTAAAGTGATCAATATGTGAAATTGTTCGTCCCTAATTTCCATCCATTATTTGAAATCTCAACCTATCTTTGTGTGCATTTTAATTAAGTTAAACTATTTAAATTAAGAAAATCACATCCACGCATAAATCTTTGTTTACTTTCATCAAATAGGAGTTAGAAAAATTTAATTAAGGTCTAAAGTATATTCCTCGTGGGAATGATAATCCGGACTCAAAGGTCCACTATATTACTTGTTACGATATCGTACACTTGCGATAGAAAAAACGCAAACAGATATCCACCATGAAACACACCGTGAAACAGGCATAATAAAGGGTAATAATGAAGAGAACCAGGTACAAAAATTTGCTTTGCACTTACAGCATAGATATTTTGACAAGATAATCTTACCATCACACTTCATAGGAAAGAGTCTCTAAGCAAAAGCATCATCCTATTGCAGATACATGAAATCATAATTCAGCCATAATGTAGTCCCACTTACCAGCATCCTTTTTCAATTAAGATCTCCCATCTTAATACACACACACACACATATATATATGCACATGTGAGGTTTGAATAAATAGAAAAACATAGCAAATCAGAAATTGCATAAACACGACCTTCAATACTGTTAAATCCTTTGCCAGGTCATATATAGTAAGAAAAGCAAGTGCAAGCCCAATTCTTTATATTTGTATAAATTATTTAACAAATAGAAGCAAATATATGTATCAAAATAAGTCCACTGGTTAAGATGTATCTCATATTATTTCCATTCATCTAGCTTTTAAATTACCTGCATTGAACGTAGCAATGCCCTTAAATCGGCATTCTCAGCCACCAGTTCTTGGTTTTTCACTTCATAAGCATCTACCTGCTAGCAGCTCATAGTTATAGGAAAACTTAGGTGGGGTGACAGAAATTTAAACAAGTAAATCATATTACTTACAATCTTTTTATAGAAATCATGATCAGCCTTCTTCCCATTCCATGTTCCACGCTGCCGCCCTTCTTTCTATCAGCACGTACAAGACCATGTAAAAAGTGTCCATAATCTAAAGGGAGGTAATACTAGGAGAGAGAGTGCACTATTGCCTGTAGTAGATTCATAATTACCATACCCGATCTAGATTCCTTCTTTTTTTTCATCATTACTTGATTTAGCTTCTCCTGCGAGAAATGGTATGTTTACTACTCATTCACTGCTATTACTTTTAAATAGAGTCCCTTTATGATAGAACTATCCTCTGCACACTTACACTTACATTACATCTACAAGGATTGTAATTCGCAAATAAACATCATACCTGCAACTTAATGTACTCTTTTTCTTTTTTCTTCATCTCATGTATCTGTTGAGTTTTCACTTGCTGTTGATGACATAAATTTTAATTAGAATAAAAAATACAATAATGATAACTGTCACGCTGTGCAATCAAATAAGATGAAGTGCTAACCTGATCACCCAAAACCATCCTTTGAAATTCATCACGCTCCTGCTGCAACTTCTCTATTTGGGCCTTCAAAGCTGCTGTAGCTTTAGCTTCCTGCTCATGAGATTGGAAACAAATTCAAAAGTGCTCTTCAAAATTTACAAGGGCGTCTAGAATCTCATTCTGACATAAATAACTCTCTGCATAAAAATTGATGAATAATTTCCTAACCGTTCTAGTCACTGTTGCTATCTCTCGTTCCTTGGTCGATAACTGAGCTTCCAGCCTCTCGACTTTGGTCTCCAACCGTGAAATGTCTGATAAGAGTCTTTCAAAAGAATATAAAAGTACAAGTCACCCCGTGCACAGAGGTTATATAAAAACCACCTCATACTGAACTATGGATTTCGTATAAACAAGGGATAAATATAACCTCTCGTTTACTACGTTTATTTTGTCTTAAATCTCAAAACATTATAATGTCTTATTTAATTACTGGTGTAAAATTAAGATATAGATAGGTGCGTGAAGAAAAGTTTACTATCTGACCAAGCTGTGATAAACCAAAGAGAGATGAAACTAAGCCCCTGTTTGAAAACATTAAAATAAAACTCTTTTTTTTTCAAACTCACTTTCATTCTCGTAATAAAATATTTTATACATAAATACAAATTTTGTTTTTACTTTTTAACCACATATCCAAAAAATCACTCGAAAAAAACTCTTTTTAATGATTGTCACAAGGGCAAAATAACTCCCCTAAGCCAAGCGTCACTCTTCTAAGAATGGATCTTGTAATAATATCCTTAAGATTAACAGTTTTGCTTCTCCAGCGGCATATCCACACAATTAATGAATTAATCTTTAATTTGAGATTTCAATGTCACCATAAATTAATCTTTAATTTAACATGATCACTTCCATTAATTGAAGGAATGTTACCTCAATTTTAGGGAAAAAAAAAATCCAGAAGATGCCTTGACGCACAGAAGATGTGTAAGATTTCATTTTTTTCATCTAGATCTTTCCTTCTTCAATTCATCAATACCGCTTTTACAGATCCGCCCATAGTCTGATCACCTCAAACAATTGTTACTGGGTCTATAGTTTTTGTATATTCTTTGTTTCATGATAATTTCCCTTCCTTATCACAACAGCCCAAATCTTACCCAAATTAACAGAAACAAACAATAAAATGAGAATAATTGGTGATGCTGATACTTACAGAAATGGGTGCTTTTTCTACTTTTTTTACCTTAAAAATACTAATGCCAAGAACAATCATCCTTCTGTTTAGATATTCAATCATAGTCAACCACATGAAATTTGAAAACTTAACAACTCCAAAAGCAGTTAGCTTTGTACAGCTCATAGTAGCAAAATCAGTAGAGATCGGAATCCATGTCCGTAGGCGTGTATCTCTTTGAAGAGTGTGTGTACAGTGGGGTGGGAGTGAAGGGAGATTGAATGAATGTTGGGGAAATTCGAAATTGAAATTCAGGAGAAAAAGGAGATGAACAAAAGCTGTTTGAGACATGGGTATCGCCTGTTTCCTTCTATTTTTTTAGCAATAAAGTTCTTACTTCCCCCACCGGCACAAAGATAGGCTTTCACGCGCATTATTTTGAAATATATTTTTCAAAATTTATTTTCAATCACATCTTTTTCGATAAAAATAATATTTTTCATTACATCAATAATTTTTCCTTACATTTTAATCGCATATTTCTCATCATATCACTATTTAAAATACATTATCTTCTCAATAATATCCATCAAACATCCCGTATAGACAGAGATTAAAATCTAATTTTTAGTAAATTTTAATAAAAATTGATGAAATTTATAGTTGAAAAATTGTGAATCTCATAAAATTTAATTTTAAAATTAATTATTGACTTTAATTTAAAATTTTAATTGAATTTTAATCCAAATCAAACAAGGCTTAATGGAACAAAGGGACTAGGCCCCTGTTTGATCTGCATTACTTTTTTCATTCTCATTCTTCTACTCATTTTCAACCACACGTTCTCCAATAAAATATATTTCAATCATATCAATAATTTTTCTTTTTTTTTAACCATATATTCTTTATCAATCTATTATTCCAAAATACATTCTTTCAAAATAATGTGTGTCAAATACATCCTAGATCTTTTTTAAAATGTTTTGAGATATATTTTTTTTATTTTTAAAAAATATTTAAATAGATTTTAATAATTACAAATATTTTATAGCCCCTTTTTTAACTCAATTTTTATAAGAAATGTATTTTGAAATAGTGAATTTTAGGAGAATGTGTGATTAAAAAAAATTGATTTGTGCGTTAAATTATTTTATTGAAAAATGTATAATTAAAAATGAATTTAAAAAAATTGGGCCAAACATAGGATAATCACACTTCAAACCTGGTTCAGGGGTGCTTTTTTTTCCTTTTTTCCTCGAATAAGCTACGTTCACGTTGAGTTCACTTGGCAGGTCTGAATAATTAATTTTATTCATTGCTGATATTTTTTTATTTTATGGTAGAAATGTTTTATCTCGATTTTTGGAAAAGTCAGCCAAACAAGTCCTTTGATTTTCATTTTCATTTTCATTTTTTTTGTGTGTGTTCAAGTGGGCTCCACATGTCCAAATGCTGATCAATTCCGTATTTGACAATCAGTATTTGAGGAAAAATAAAGTTTTGCACATTGATTTTTAGAAAAATATGTAGTTAAAAAGTAGAAAAAAATTTAGATTTACATGCATAATATTTTATTGTACAAATGTGTGGTTAAAAATGAGTATGTATAAAAAAAAGATTAAAATAATGATTGTCAAACATGTTACAAGTTTACAAATTAAAAACTCATTCTAAAGTCAATTATTTGGTTAATTAACGGTCAAACTAAAAGAAACCATCTATTTGGACTTCTGTTGCGAACATTTTAAAGGTTTGGTACCATTGGTAGCAAAAATGAAATGTTTGATACCGTGTGTGGCACAAATGAAATGTTTTGGCAAAGTCTGCTAATAAATGAAAGGTTTGGTACTGCTGCTGCAATTATCCCTATTAATAATAATATTATAAAATCTATCACAACCCAACCCAACCCATTCGATCCATCCCTATTTTCATCTCAAACCTAAAAATCATTTTCCCTCTCTTCTCTATCTCCAACTTCAGGAAATCTCATTCTCTCCACCTAAACACACCTCACCTAATTTGATGCCACTACCACACATACTGCTTGAGACCATCGTCATTATTGCACCCACTCTCTCTTCTTATTCTCTCTCACTGTAGGAGACACCATGAGCTCACAGTGATGAGCACCAGCGGCGCTCTTTGTGAGCGATGAGCACCAGCGGCGCTCTTAGCAAAGAGCTCCATTGTGAGGCGGCCTCACTCGCTATGCGCAAAGCCATGCACAGTAGTGACATCGGTTTGGTTGGTATTTTCGATTGTTTAGGTCGTTCATAAATTGCTTGGTTATTTTGGTTGTTAGGGTTGTTAGTAGTGGTGGAGTGTTATAATGGTGGTTGTTGGTGGTTTGGAAATTGTGGTGTTGGTGCTTGTAAAGTTTTGATGTTGTGGTGACTTACAATTTGTTCGTAGGTGTCATTGTGCGTAAGTCATAGATTAATCAGAATTGATCACAGATCAATATTCACAAGTCACAGATTAATGTCCATAGGTCACATATTACTAATTTATGGTCATATGTCACACTTTATAAATCACAAGTCATATTGTATAGGTCACATATCAATATTAACTGATCACGGATCATATGCTATACGTTTTTGTGCACTAGTAATAGGTCACGAATTCAAACTTATATGTCACACAGTTCTGTAACCAGGTCACGGGTAACAGTTTACATGTCACGGGTCATTTTGTATGGGTAACAGATCACTATATTCATGTCACAAATCCAAGTGAATTAGTCATAGGGCACTGGACTAATATTACAAGTAACAAATCAATATCCAAATATCACATATCCAAGAGAACTAGTCATAGGCCATTGAATCAACCTCATAGATAACAATTTACATGTAGTTTAAATCACACCGCCAAAAATCTGTCAA
>CAIGRN010134093.1:0-10268 GCA_903798345.1 Fraxinus anomala
CTCAATTCAAAAGTAGAACCAGCTACTTTTGACTTTCAAGTTCTAAAAAGAGTCGTCTCATTTCCACACGTTCGCTAGTACAGTAATTTTAATGATTGATCCCTGAATATTCAATAACAGAAGAACCAACACTGCCCAAAAGATGTAGAGATCAATAGATCTCAAGGATTCGCTGGGCCATATGGTTGATAAGCACAAGCCAGATGAGCGAATTACACAAAATTCAATTTACAATGATCATAGTCCAACTTTTCATCATCTTTTTCTGTGGGGAATGAAAAAAGAAACTCTATTGATGGAAGATAAGGCATAAAAGACCATAGGGGGACAAACAAATGAGTTATCCAAAACAAAAAAAGTTTCCCTATAAAAGCTTCAATGCAAGAAGAAATGGGACTCAGATTCTCGCTCTTCCCACACATGGAACTTGCATTAGAAGGTAATCTTCTTCAGAAGTCCCATAATAAGCCTTTACATTCAAGAAAACTTTGACCTTCCAGATGAAGGTTTTTTAATAGAGAAGTTCATAAATTTAGTATTTTAGTGCATGAAAAAAGTATGATCCACATATTAATGAATCATAAAATCCAGAGTTTAAGCCAACAATCACAATTCAAAAGCAGATGAAGGCTAAAAAGGAAATGCTGAAAAAATGTTGAAGTCTTGGGAGTTGGGCCTCTCAATCTTTCTAAAAATTTGCAAACTCCGAAAAATAGGGGATCCTTCATCCCTTAAAATTGAGTTATGCAGAATGAAAGGTGAGATAATTCGGAATAAACTATTCAACAGGGAAAGTCCCCAGTATAATGGACCTATATTTAATTGCAGGAAAAGTATGACCAATGTCCCAAAGTGCTACAAAATTGAAAGGATAGAGACTCAAATGCGACCAAAAAACAAAAAAGATGGGGACCTAAGTGCTGCATTACGCTAAGGTGAAGAATCAGGTGTTACTTTCCCTAAATTTGCTTTAGATCAATTTTATGTCAGTTCTAGCAGAAAACTGAACTATGATAACAATTCCAGAGGTAGCTCTAAGTTCTAAATGTAAACAAAAAATTTGCCTTGTTTTCCACCTATTTTACAGTATTACAGAAACAATTTGTTTGGTTTCTCAAACATAAGCAGTTAATCACCAATTAATTATAGACAAATAAGCTTTTGAAAAACACATAGAAAAAATAAAATAAAATGAACATTAATATAACAAAAATATCGCCAGTTTAGATAAACAAAAAAATAATTACCTTTCTGTGCGGTATTCAAGTTATCCTCTTCTTGAGCTTTACGGCGATAGTCTTGTTCAAACCTGTCCAGTGCATGCATTTCATGGTACAGTTCCTGCAATCTAAAAATATTAGATATCCTCTTCATAAAAAGTTCAAAACTATAGCAACAATGTAAAGTACAGTTCCGTGTAAAACACTGGCAGTTTCAAAACAGAGAACATAATGGATACATAAATTATGTATGACAGTTTCCAGGTATTAGCCACAAAATACAAAAGCACACAATTCCAGTTAACAAAAACTGAAACTTGACAAATGGTAAGTACCAAGTATGAATGTTCTTGGTCTTGGATTTCTAAAACAAACTGGAAAAAATAAAATAAAAACTCAAATATTTGATCACTTAAATTTGTCACAATATTGTCAACAATTGATTTGGTTCGGATGCCTCCAATGGAGAATTTCTTCTCATTAAATAATAAAATTTGTCCTCGATTAATTAGTTAATTATGGAAACTATACACCTAACTATTTCCTAATAAAAATATTATTTATACATATTTACAGTAGCTTCATAATTTATTATTCTAGCTTACAAATATAAACCTTACCCAATAGGTTCAAAAATAGAAAAATGAACTTCCAATGATGTGATCACTTACAGCAGTGTACTGAACCAAAGTCATCAATTGTTGTATCACAGTTTCAGCTTCTTCTTTCAATTGTTTATGAGGTATGAATTCAAATTCCAACCTAAAATTACAATAGAGAACTAAAAACGAATGAAAAACTTATTTCATATACCAACAAGCAGAGAGTGCTAGCAGAGAAAAAAAGACGTTAGCTATTACTTATCAAAATAACGATCCAAGTTGTGCCACTGTGGATCTTTGCAACGATTTCCAAAGCGGACGACTTCTCCGGAAAATACTTTCAATTCGGCCCTGAAACATTTATAAACAAAATAAGTCTCAAATGTGTTTTCCTCACTAAATATACCATGCAGATGCCATATGAGTAGATATTAAATGCTAGATTTAAATGTTTCTACAGAAACACCTCTTGTCAGCTGCTGCAATTCTCTGGAGTTCATCCATGTCTTTTGATATTAAGCTTTCCACACCTTCAGAAGGGAGCACCACCTCCTTTAAATGTCTAATGTTCTCCTTTGAGAGGGAGTGCATCAAATTGGCACCTTTGACGATTGTATTTGCAATTTCAAATGCCAAAATCGAAATTTTAATCCCTTTTGTTGTCATCCCAGATGCAAAACCACCGCTGAGGTTCAAATTAGTCATGCTGCTACCAAGTGTATCCAACACATCCACTGCTTTCCCAATCCCAACGGTACCCGCTCTGCCCAAGAGAGAACTCACTTCAGACACCTAAGACAAAATATAAAATTATGTGTAATTTCCATTTAGCAATAGTAGAGATGTTATTGAAATTCATAAGGTACCAAATATCATTAAAGAATAATGATTATATACAATTTAGATATGAAATACATTTTCATACAACTCATCACCCAATTAAAATAAAATTATGCATTTTAAAATTTTGTTTAATACCTTTTTAAATTATTTAGATATAAAGAGTAACAAGCTCCATGATCCAGTACAAGCATGGATAGATTTCCTAATTGGCAAAGAGCGAGGTCTAATCAAGCGAAAAACAAGTTAAGTTCGAGTAGCTTGGTGCTTTTAGTAGATATTATTTATAAGCTTACAGAATTGAGATAAAGCCAATTTTTTGTGGATTAACAAACTACTTTATATCTTCAAACTTGACTTGTTGAACTAGTAACCAATCTTGAGAAAGCTTTCGGCAATACAATCTTGCGTTTAGCTTCAGGTAGATTTAATCCTTTCTCAGCCTAAACAAGAAGATGACCATTATTATCAAATGATCCCACATATCAAAAATTCCTGGATACACCTTGCGGAATAGATTTTTAACTTCCGTAATTATATTTCAACAGCATCTTAGAAGGCCTTTGAAAACAACCAGTTACCGGAGCCTTAGTACCTTATTCCTTTTCTCAATTCTCTGTGGGCTTCTTTATCCTCCTAGTAAGTCAACCTTTCCAGAAGCCCCTTAAAAGCCATTCTCAGTACATGGTTGCCAAGGCATTAGCAGTCCTATAAAGCTATATCTTAAATCGATAATTTTTCTTTGAACTTGTCCAAAACAAAAGTTCCAGACATTTGCCTTGAATAAATTTATTCAGCGACTATGAGCATCTACCATTAAATTTTAAGGTCCTCCCGTCTTAATTTCTAAGCACTTTTTCTTTTTGACTTTCATTGAAATATTCTGGAAAAGGGAACAGAACTGTATTTACTGACACTTAAAAAGACAACTAAGAAACAGCACACGACAAAATAAGTATGGTATGTGAATGCTAAAATGAATTATTAAGGGAAAAAAAGAAATGAATAAATGAATAGGATAAGTTCAAATTCATTAAATGGTAGCACCTACAGAAGAAAAACTGAGAGGACTCTATGGATATGATCAAGTCATATTCTCAGAAAGCTAATGGATAGAATAGTTTGATAAGTGGTGTTATTAACTGTAATAGTTAATAATTCTTTTCCGTATAGGTGTATCTTCAATATAGCCACACCAATCAAACAAACTATTGCACCCCTTCATTTTCTTCAAATGTTACTGGAACATCGAAATTACAAGATATGACCATTTGTGGCTTCGCATGGTATACTACTTCTTTGATAGCTCAGGAGAAGTTGCAATCACGCCCTTCACAAATCCAGCAGATGTAAAACGCAATCATCGGCCAAGCGATCAAGATATCAAGTATACATGGAAAAAAAAGATCCACAATTCCTTCCCCCCCTAGAACTACAAGTTTTCTCAAAGTTGAAAAAACAACGACCAGTTTAATAGCTCCAAATATCGAGAACAGTTCAAAATATTAGGAATTATTATTCTAACCAATAGATTGAATGTCTCATGGACGAGGGTAAGGTATAAGGGCGCCGATGCTTATTCAAACATCAGAATTATCTAACCAGACAAAGCGACCTATTTCTAGTCCCTCCCAAAGCTTTATTCTCACTTAATTGTTGCCCATTGAATTTCCTTAAAAATCTTTCTTCGATGTCAGTTTCTTAATCCTTCTTCATCAGTAAGCATTAAATCTAATGCCCTCTTGAGTTTAGAACCTAAACAGCAAGGGTAATAATTTTAAACACGTGTTTCTTCCCACATCCCAAATCTCGAGCATCTTTGTAACCAATTTGATACTCCTTGCCTACAAATGCTGTCCTACCATTATATACTAAAAAACATGAAGACCTAACAGATACTACTAAAAAAAATACCAAAGGAAATATAGAGGAAAAAACAGAGTTTAGTGGATTGACAATAAGGATAGTAAAGGAAACTGTAGTGGAGAACAATGCACTGCATTCTTAGCTGCAAACAAAGTAGTCTTCTTTGGAATTACAGATACTTTCTCCTAATGTCTTTTTTTTCTCCATCTATTTGAAATATGGTCCAATCACCATTAACTTGGGACTTAAGTTGGACTGAGCTTCTATTACAGTTATCAACATGTTACAGAGAAATATTGATCTACATCAGTACATTTTATTCCTCTATCTCAGAGCATCTTAGCATTTCACAATATCTTATATCCCATTTTCTTTTTAAAATAACATGTCAAATCAAACAAATGATTTGAGAAGGCATGGAAGGGAGTGAAAGAAAAGGCATGTAATAAATCTCTTCGTATTTTGTGGTAAACAAAACTCATATTTACAGGGGCAGGGAGCATATTTATCAACAAGTTTGACGATCTAGAAATTATTCCCATACTTTCTGTCGATTTTTGTGACCAATTATTTAGACTTAGTTGCTAATTTAATATGACCTAGCAACTATTCATCCCAAAATGTGAAGTATAACACTGAAGGTGTGTGTCAAAATTGTGAAACGCATCAGCTTGCAGTCCTTTTCCGTAACTCTACATTTGCCGATACTTTAAACGCATATGAACCAACAAATTGTGGCAATATCCCAAGGCAAACTATTGGAAGCAAAGCATTAAAACAAAATCAACAGTGAAAATACCTTTGCAATTGCCACTTGTTTTGACCTTGTTGATCTAGATTTATTTGATAGAGCCCGAGACAAACGAGGGATTCCATCATTGATATCATCAATATTTGTGTCATAAGAAATAGCACTCAACTCAGGGAATGAAAATGGTTCCCTTATTTGCTTATCTGTAACTTCCTCAGATGGGGCTTGCACTGAATTGCTATCTTCTCTGACATCCAACCCACGAGACTGATAAACTAATCCAGAACCATAACTGAAGTTCCCATTGATGTGAGGAAATGCACCAGCCAATGCACTATCGTCGGTGGACCTTCTCGAGCAAAGTCCGCCCATTGAGTCTATGAAGATTACTCTTTTACTTCATGAGCTAATCAACTAAAAAATCTTTAAATTCAAAAAGCTCATAAATTCTTAGTAAAAAAGACACTCTTAGTCAGCAAATCACAATACTGATAAAAGAGGCAGTCCTTTAGGCCAGCTTCCACGAAAATTACCAGAGTGCAATCCACAACTAATCCAGCTCAGTAAAACTGAAAAACAAGATTGAGGAGCAAAAATCACAAAAGGGAGCAACACCTTAAGATAAAATATAAGAACTTAATATTCACTTATGAGCAAAATTATACAGAATAAAAACAAGGAAAAGAATGTCCCAGCAATAATTACAAAGTAAGGAATTAGCAAATAAGTCAAACCAATAGCGTAAATCATTAGCATAAGGGCAACCCAAAACGACAAAGATAAACAAATAGTCACGATCCAATAATAACACAACTTGCACAGTGAAAGAAAAATCCAGAAAATAAATTAAGCAAAATCAAAGCTTTAATTACACAAATCGAAGTTCAAAAACCTCCCATTAAAGAAAATAAAAGTACTTTTATGGGCTTGTAAACTAAAAAGAAAAGGATAACTTACTCAGTACTAGAGATTAAGATGATGACTTGGATCTAAGAAATAAAAAGAAAAGATTTTTTATCTCTCTTTCATTTCAAAGATAACACAAGACCGATGAAGAGAGAGAAAGTGAGATTGTCAATCATATGATGATGATGAGAATGGAAAAAGAACCATGAATAAAACCCAAAAAAATAAAAAATAAAAATAGCCAGTAGGTGTACATGTATGTATCTATATATCTATTGGAGTAGAAATGAGCATATGGGGTGAGCGGGTGGGTGGACTCTCATTTCTAAATCCACAGAGATCTCTGAAGCTAATCAAGAACAGTTTTTTCAACCTTCAACGGGACCGGTCACCATAAAAGTAGCCTTGCTGCTGCTGACTCTGCCACACCAAACCAAGAACCAGTGTAGAGAGTAGAGAGAGAGAAACTACCCACTTTCTTTGTCTCTCTCTATCGTATGTATACATCGGCGTGGTCAAAAACCCTCAAGGTATGTGTACTCTTTTTACTGTAATTATGGGAACCAAGGAATCAAGAATCTACTCATAAGTTACTTATTTTCACCGCTTTTAACTTTTTCACCATCAATTTTCTTCCTTGAAAGTGACAAGTTTGACCCCTAAGCGGCTAAGCGAGCTGGAGAAAACATTGATGAAGACTTGATCTCTGGTGCTCCTGATTTTTGATTGATTTTGACTATTAGACCAATGTTTTTTTTTTTTTTAAGAAATTTTTTTTTTGCCAATTGATCCCACAAAGTCAACTTCCAAAATTGTAATAAAAGATAAAGTTTACAGTTTTGGGAAACTTAATAAAATTTAAGAAATCTCCAAAATCGTATCATACTCCAATTAAGTTATATACATTATGGTCTAGAGAATCTTATTCCTACACAATAAAATTGATCGATATATTATCCAGATGTCGCAAAAGAGTGCAGTTTTGATCCATAGAATTTAGTTGTCTTCTTGATACTTTTTGTTACTCTAAATACAACTTGAGAGGTTAGAAAAAGAGAGAGAGAGGAAGGGATGTCCTTTCTTTGAATTTCTTTTATTGTTTTTTGAAACCAATATAATTATATTCAATAGCAAGTGTGTTTCCAATAAAGTATGGCAGTTGAATTTAGAAAAATCAAAAGTGTTTGATCAAAGAAAATCTCAGATTTGAAGCGTAACCTAAAGTGTAAAATGACTTGTAAACAATACCCTTCGAAGCATGGTTTTTGGACGAATAGCACTGTAGCAATCAGACTCCACAAAAGGTCATTTCAAAAATTAATAATAGAAGAAGAAGAAGTAACCAAAAGGTTGTTCACTTAGTCCAGCCTCGTAATAAATAAAGTGTTACTTTTGGAGAAATTAAATAAGTGTTATTACCATGAAATGAATGCCATATTTTGTCATATTTAAGTTTCACCTAACTCAATTATGGAGAATTTGTGGTGATTTCAAGATCCCCTTTAAGTTATTTTTTAACCTTTTATTTAATTACCAAAAAAAGAAATTATTTTCCCATCCATGCTATAAAAGTATTAGGGAAAATCTCAATTTTGTAGTTCACACCAATATTATTCCTCCAAGTTAGACAGGAAGAAGGCTCATATTACATTATTGATATATTCGGTGTATTACGTCGTATCTTACTACACATGATCATTTAAGAAAATACTAAATTAAAATCTTATATTCTCTGATATGTAAAATTGTTAACTTCTATGTATTAAAAAAAGCCTTGTATGTTTGGTAGTGTGAACTTTATTTATACATTTCAAATTCAAACATTGTTCTCTCGCGCCTAAACAAAATTGGTAATATTACGAAAATTTCCATGAGAAAATGCATTGGCAGGTGAATTATGAGTAAATGGGCCTACATTAATAGTAAATGCTTTGATTAATCATTAATACATGCTCAAATGTTTGGAAAATGATAAGTAGGGCATACATTGAGAGCAATTGACATATTCATCATTGTCCCATCAAAAAATTATGAATCTAAAACCTTCGGAAGATTATTTTAATTTTCCCAACTTCGACTAAGAGCTTAAATTGGTATACTAGATTCGACTAGACACAACATGCATGTAACCTTTGACTTTCTGTTCAAGCAAAAATGGGAGATAGAATATATTTCTCCTCCTATTTTTCCTTCCTCTCCACTTCCTCTTCTCTTCACTTTAAGCCATGGCACCAGGGCAACTTCCCTTAAGCCATGGCAACAGGGAAATTGAAAATGATAGAAGAAACTTGACCAAAAATTTTCAAACTTCATATTTCAGAATTACTTTGCTTTGCTTGTTCCAAAGTAGGGGTTACGTCAATTTACTATCATTTCATGAACTTTTCATGTATGGCTAAGCTTAAGTTAGTAAATAAGTAAATTGCTAAACAACGAACTTTTTTAATTAGTGAAAGTTGAAAACAAGCAAATTACTTATTTTGAAGGTAATCCATGTCTTGCTGTCAAAATAGTTACTTATCCAAACATTGTTAGAACGAAAGTTTACATAAAAGCTCGTTCAAAACAAGCTACACTGAGCTTACTGATTCTTTGCAATTTTTTTTTTTTTTTTAAATGCAAACAAATCCAAAGCAGTAATAGTTGACTAAAAGTTCTCTGCTGATGTTAGTTACCTATTCCTTGTGCTAAAGGAAATTCATCACCTGTTGAAAAGCAGTAATAGTTGACTACGAGTTCTCTGCTGATGTTAGTACCTACTCCTTGTGCTAAAGGAAATTCATCGCCTGTTGAATAACATTAATGGCCAGAGCAGTTGAGAATCATACAGCATTGAATGAAATAAGAAAAGGCCGAAGCGGTTTTACCGTGTTTACAGGCATTTTCAGTAAGGAGAATTGGATTCCTTACACTGTCTAATCGAGTCCTTTAATGTATCAAGCATACACTAGAGGTTCATGTCAATAATTTGGTTATAGATTAAAATCATACAGAAAAGAGAAACTTGAAGGTAATCACTGATGATTTGCTGAATGAAGAATTAGATATCATTGAGAACTATGATAGGTGCTGTCCGATATGAGGTCTTCAAGTTCATCAACAATGGCATCATAGATGAACAAATATTGCTCCTGTATCAGTTAAGTCAGCAAAACTCAGGAATAGGGTTTCAAAGATGTGTTAGATTTTGATAATAATCCAATTTTAATGGAAATCATAAAACTTTCCAGTCTACATAGTAGATGTCATAATGATAAAAAATCGTTATTATATTAATGGCTTGTTTGGGAGGGATTTTAATTGAATTAAAATTGAAAATATAGTCGTTATTGGGTCTCACTTGTCTAATAAGTCAACAATAACGGCTAGTTTTTCAATTTTAATCCAATTAAAATCCCTCCCAAACAAGCTCTAAATTTTATGGTTTTACAAGATGCAAGAAAAATGTGACTGAAAAGGATAAATCTGCAGTTCCCGTTATTTAAACAGCAAAAGATGAAGCCCTCTATTTATCTTCACTAAATCGCAAGTACGGTGAAGCATCAAATCGGGAAGGAAACGTACCAATGTCTGAACCATTCCAATTCGTTGCAACCTAAAAGAGGTTATGGTATTAACAAGATCCAAAGCTGACATATCTCCCACAAGAACTCTTTGGATGGTATTGTGGATTGCACAGTATGTTCCAGTTCTACCTATACCTGCACTGTTAAAGAGGATAAGGATAAAATTTCAGACTCAATTTGATTATTTTCTGTGCCACTACTGCTTGTGTGACATTTTTTTTTTGGGGGGGGGGGTGCAAACCTGCAATGAACAACAATTGGTCCAAGGCTGGGTAGCACACCATATACCCTTTTCAAAATTTCACGAACAGCAACAGTGTCCTTCGGAACTCCATGGTCAGGCCATTCTGGATACTGAATGTGAAGAACAGACAAAGATGGTTCCTCGGACTGCAGAAAAATAGGATGACATAAGTTTGGTCACAACTAATCAAAAAGATTAAACAAATTGTTGCTGAGAGAGAGAGAGAGAGGGGGGGAGGGAGAGAGGGAGAGGGGGGGGGGGGGGGGGGGGGGG
>CAIGRN010134106.1:0-17032 GCA_903798345.1 Fraxinus anomala
TTTTCATTAGTATTAAAAATATGACTGTTGGTTCATTACGTTTTTTACGACCGATTGCCTTCTACCGTTCCACATATTAGACTATGCAATTTCTTTTTCCCACATTTGCCCTTTGACATTTCAAAGTCTGTAATTCCTATCATCATAATTGAACAATCAACAAGCGATGACAAAAACAAAAATTGGTGAAAATTGAAAAATGAATTAAAAGGGGGTCACATGTAGATTGTCCCACTTGATTTGATGTGAAAATGTAATATGGGGGACAAAAATAGTATCAAACGGGACTTTTTTTTTTATTGATTTGACAAAATAAAGACCTAGTCAAGCTGTCTTAATTTTGTTGACTTGGTCTCAAATCCCTACCCTACTAGGTTTTTAAGTGGTTTTGGAAAAACCTTCTAACAATATTTTAAAAAACGTAACTGTTAAAAACGTAAAGCGTTATAAAATGTAAAGATCGAGTTTCGACATAGACGAGCTTAGCGTTAAAAAGTATTTTTTTATTTTAAATTTTAAAATCAATCTAAAAATTATTTAATAATTAAAAGAAAAAATCGTAAAAATAGTTTAAAGGCGTAAAAAAGCACGCACTAGACACATCTAGGTGTGAAAAAAAATTAAAAAAATGAAAAAGCGCAGGCGACGCATTTCGAATTTTCTTCCGTCACTTTGGGTTTGTGAAATTCCATATTTGCCCTTTGTTACTAAATTATGACCCGTCGTCTCCGTGTGTTTCCTCCACCTACCGATCATCAACCCCATTTAATAACAACATGAAGTCCGAAACTTAGCACCGCATATATAATACTTGGAATTTCGTAGAAACAAGAGAAAAACCAATTAAACTTTGTTAGCCTGTTTGGATGATTATATAAGAGGATGATCTCGTAATTATTTGAACTTTGGTTTGCACGATATTATTAATTATTAAACGGTTGTGATATGAGCTAATTGGTAAGAGGCGATCAAATTGTTCGGGACTTTAGGCAATGTCTTTAATGGCGATAACCAATTCCACATTTGCCTACGCTCATCAAAATTGGCCTCAAAAAGCGATAGAAAAGCAAAGCCCTCCCTTCCAATCCAATCCGGCAAAACCACCTATTTCTCAGGACAAATGGCACTCCATCATCCTAACTTCTTCAACTTCTCCTTGACTATCGCGTTCTTCTAAATATAACTTGGATTAACCTGATATTTGACGAAAGATTCTTGACCTGGGTTAAATATGTCTTTCATCATATTTCAATAGTTGTTGCTGTTTGGACACTTGGTTGTATCGGTACCTTGACAGCACTTGTCCTTGTCAACCCCCATTTCCTATCGGTGTGTTGGAGGCGATTATTCCTATATTATCTTCTCCTCTAGATTTTTTTTTTAAATAAATAAATAAAGAGAATTTCAATGGAGACATAATCACTTATAACAAAATATTTGTTGATGAGTCAAATAGAATCATCAACAAGAATCCATGAATAATCACAAATACACATTTGTCATGTTTAAGGATAATATCGTCTTTTATATTGTCAACAATCACCAATAAAGCTTTTGACGTTGATCATCATAAAAATACACTTATTCTTTTTTCACTTATTTTTATTTTTTAAATAATTCCATGGTAATATAAGATTTCTTTTTATTATTAAAAACAAATAAAAAGTTAAGACCGAATAAATTCTTCGTTGGTATCGACAATCGAAGCACCATCAGTGATTGTCAACGACATTATTATTAGTAATCACCAACGAATGTGTAGATAATCACTAATGGCATTGCTGTTATTAACTCTATTCCAATCACCGACAGAAAATGATATTCATCATCGATGATTATATCAATGATTATTTTTATATTTTAACTATTTTTTATGATCACATTTAAATTTATTTGATATGAATTATGACCACCTTACTTGTTCAATTATCGAGCGGATACACACCACACACATATATGAAAATCATTATTTTTGTTGATTGTGTATTTCTTATTATATTAATTAATAGAATTGTTAGATGTTTATTTATTTTTAGGGTAAAGATACTTGGAAATTTAACTTAAAATTGCCTCAAAAAACTTCGTCCAAAAATTAATAAATATTTATCAAGTGAACTGTTCGAGAACATATATTTCTTCTTTTCTGGATTGGTTGACATTGGTTTTGTGAAGATTTCTTCTAATCATAAATATTTATTTTCATCATTGAAGGACGTTTGACTTTGGGTTAGACGAAACTCTATTGTTGTTTTGTGGGTAGAAACAAAGAGGAAAATATGAAATAAATTTAAAAATAAGAAAAAAGTCGTAAAAATCGACCAAAACCACAGAGAACGCAAAGGCTGAAAAATCTTTGTACCAAAACCGCGTTCCTTTTTCAATATTTTTATTCCATTACAATAAAAAGCATCTCATTCACAGTTGATAAACCGCTGTTACTATCATCTTGCTGCCTTTGTCAACTGATCAAGATTCATGGGTCTTCGCTTTTTATGGGTGATTAATAGATTTCGTTTAATCCGTTGAATTTCTTGATCTCTTGTTCAAATATAGCTTAAATTTGCTCGATATATTTATATATTTTTCGTAGGTTATGTCTTTTTTAATCTTGATGAAGTTTCCAAGAGACTCTTCCGTTCATTGTGTGGATGTGTGTTTATAATTTATATTTTGCTGGTCTATGATGTAAACTTGTTAGTTTGAACCCCTCGCGCCTTTTTGTGCGTTGTGTTCTTAATTTGGGGTTGTGTTCTTTGAACCTTTTATTTTTATTTTTATGTATTTTATTTTTTTTCTCCCTATTTACTTCTTTTCATGCTATCTTATCAATCACAATAAATTTGTTGATTAGCAATACTGCAAAATGGGATTTTATTACTACCAATATTCCAAGTTTCTAATTTTCTACCACTTTGAATACTTGATTTAATATAACGAAGTCATGATAGCTATTTGGAAACATGGAGGAAAGAGGAAATAAAAAATTAGTTAAATGAAGGTAAGATAAGAAATCTGGAAGCATATCTGATACGTGGAGTGGAATACAGTGATAGATGCACATTGAGTTAAATGTTTATGTAGTTAGCATTTGAGCGGCTATGAATTATTTGGATATTCTTTTGACACACTCACAAAGCATTGTAGAAGAAATGAATTGGGCTGCCTAAATTTTGTTTTAGCCTTTATTCAGATAAGAGTGTTCATTGAATTCATTGTTATGATTTGCCTAAAGAATTGCATATGTTTCGATTATTACGTTTCTTGCTGACAAAAAACTATTTGCAAAAAACCAGTTAATCATTTGGATCAACTTTCATTTGAAAATTGCTTATGCAGTTTCAACTATATCTAAGAGTACAGATTCTTATCAGCCTATCTTTATGAGAAACAAGATAAATGATATGAAAGGATAGGGTAGATAAATGGAGAGGAAATAGTATTTACTCTGTCCCTCCTTTCAGTAAAAGTTGTTCACCCTGCAGCTAACAATTTACTAAAACTCTTAGGCTTGGCCAGTGATTGATTCCTAAGAAGCACCTTTATTCGCATCTCATCATTGATAAAACCAGGAAAAGATGCTATCGAAAAGTTCAGCATGCACTCTGAAGTTCTTTTGATGTGTCGAAGTTCCCTTTCAGTTCAGATTTTTTGACTTAGTATTCCCACAAGTGTAGTTTACCAAGTGTTAATAATTGACTTAAACCATAAGATTTTTTTGTGAAAATTGAAAGACGAATTGGGTTTTTGGTGAAATGATTATAAATGAACACATTATCTCTCATCGTATCTGTGTTTATGTTTAAAAACCTGCATAAGTAAAATTACGTGTTGGCCTATCATTAAATTATTCTGACATATATGCTAACAACTTGAATTTATAGTAGAAAATAAATGCTGTCTGAATTTCGAATTAGACTTCAAGCTACCTTAGTTACAGCTGGGTTGGAAAAACCCAATCTAGATTTATCTCTATGTTCTGTTTTCCAGTTTATTCTTTGTTGTAGATACGTAGTTAGAAGCACTATAGAAAGAAAATTTACTTTGATCCATGTCGAAGCCTTAGCTCTCAAGAAAACCAAGGAGTAAACCGACTAAATAGCCAAATACTAAGGTTCCCTTGATAGAGCTCAAAAGCCCAAGGCAGACTCTAACTGGAATGAGTACGATTTATCTGTATAAAAATTGCAAATCTGATAATAATAATCTTAAGCTTCCATCCTAGTAATTGAAAGTCTAAAGCCTAACTGGAAAACACAAATAAAACTAGTTACAATTCCTAGAACAACTAAGAAACAATTCGTAACTGGGAAACTGTCCTAAAATAATAAAGTACATAGCATGAATAGTAACATGTCTTCAGTGCGTTGTCTTCTATTCCGATTTTTCCTGTGTTGTCTTCAGTTATATTTCTTAAATCTCTATGGTATCACTATCATCCACTTGATTTGTATCATCTACTTGAGTTATTTTTCCATAATTAATAAGTTTCAGTATTACCGATTTGCTTGTGTGTTATAATGTATCTGTTCGATAGCTGAGAAATGTCATTGGTTTCTGCTGCCATGTATTGGTCAGTATATGTAATCCTGCTGCCAAAAGTAGATACTGACGAATTTCGTGAGAAGAGTTTTATATTGATAATATATGACTTTCTTGTGCAATTACAGTGACAAACCCTGCCTACAAGATGTTTCCGCTGTCTGGTTCTGAAAAACAACCAAAATATGGTTCGTGAAACCAATTTGGTTATACTTGGCATCTCTGTTGGTGTGGCTGCTGGCATTCTTATAGCATCGCTCATACTTTTTGTCATTTGTTGGTACAAAAAAAGTGCTCATCTTCCCCGCAGTGCAAATGAGCGTTCCCTTGCTACCCTTCCTATACGAGAAAATGGTTTGGGTACTAGCATAGAGTCAAGTGCATCTATCTCAAATTCTGTAATTATCAAGAGATCAGATTATCTTGCCAAAAAACCTCAAAAATTCTGGTGGAGTAATCATAGTAAAGATCGATTTGCTTCAGCTTCTGGACTACCAAGATACTCTTACAAGTATGTAAGACCTAGATTTATATTAGCATTTGTTCTCTTTAACTTGTAAATTTGCCTCAATTTTTACAACTTCTAAAAGCTACTCTTTCCTTTTCCTTTTTCCCTGTTCTTTGATGATGTGTTTCTGGAAATCTCGACACCTAAGAGTTGGTACATGTTGCTTGTTTAATTATTTCCTTGCACATGCCAGAGAAAAATAAAACAAAATTGTTTGAAGTTACCTCTTATTGTGTCACTGGGAGGGAGGGCGATGATTTGATTGTTATCTTTTCATTCTACATCTTCCGCACACTCCAAAAGCATCTTTCGCACACTCTTCTTTTGGAATGAATTATGAAGTGGGTGTTTTCGGTCTATGAGTACTAAAGTTACTATGCACCCTCTTAAATGGGTAGATACGAGAATGGAGACCAAAAGTTGCCTAGTTTTACAAGTACTATCTGCTTGCTAGTTCAATTTTCATTGCAATGGGTAGTGCTTGGACAAAAGAGAGTGATACCTTGTAAGCCAGTCACTAAAACCCTGGGGATTTCGCTGCAAGTGTGCAGAGCGAGATGGAGGGAGGGCTGAGTAAATTTGGGTGTTTCTTTTTAATTATTTTCCACCCTTTTTAAAGCATTGCATGGAATGCCTGATCTATTTCCTTTTGGATTTTCAGAGACATTGAGAAGTCGACACAGAACTTCACCACTATTCTAGGAAAAGGCTCTTTTGGTCCGGTGTATAAAGCTGTAATGCCTACCGGTGAACTGGTTGCTGTAAAAGTTCTTGCTTCCGATTCTAAACAAGGGGAAAAAGAGTTTCACACAGAGGTAATAGCTAAGTTGATTTTAACGGTCTTGATGCTAAAATAAGAATTTTCCCTTATTACTTAACTTTCAGACAAACTTTTGTATTTCCAAATGTATCACTTATGCCCTTTAGTTCTACTAATGGAGTAATGGCACACTTAATTCTAATATGTTGAATAGCTATCACAAGCAAATAAGAATACCACTTGAAAATCAGATAGGTTTCTTTCTTTCTTTCTTTCCTGACAAACAGGAAAGAGAGAGATGAAGAAATTATCAGTGCTGTGTAAAAATTGGAAATGTTGCCTGAGAATACCTCCAAGTCAGTGAGAAGAGAATATTATACTATAGTGCCATGCAGAAGTCTATGTGGAATCCGCTGTTATATTTATTTCTGGTGTAAAATCATATTATCTGAAATCGCCAATGTTATTTGGTATGTTGGTTCTCTGAAAGAAAGAACAGTTTCTTTCCCATCCCATATTTTGTCTTGAATATTTGCAGGTTTCTCTGCTTGCAAGGTTGCATCATCGAAATTTGGTGAATTTAGTTGGATATTGTGTTGATAGAGGACAGCGAATGTTAGTTTATGAGTTCATGAGCAATGGAAGCTTAGAGAACCTTCTTTATAGTAAGTTCATTGTTTTTAAACTTGTTAATACAGATTTTTCTATTCACTTGATACGAGTATCCATGCCTTTGTTTTTCTAAGATAAAATCTCGCGTTGACATTTATATGAATATAGGAGTTTTATCGATGAGCTCTACCATATTTCTTGAACTAATAGATTATAAGGTAAACATGTATTTGCTAATCTGTGCAATCTTCTTTATCCCTTTGTGAAAAAGAAGGAACAAAAGGGAGGAAAATATGGATGTTGAATGATTCTTAAAAGATCTGTTACTTCTGTTAAATGCACTTACATTACTAGGCCTTCCTATTTCAGTGAATTTTTGAAAGGTCAGTGTCTAATTAAAAGTTATAAGGCTCTTTAGAGGATATTGAAATGGTTGCCTGAAATAAATTTAACTGCCACGTGTGATGAAATTTTTTGCTATATAGTGATATTTAAAGAATTTAATGAAAATAATATATATTGTTGTGGGTTAGTATAGTTTGGTATTTAAAAAATTTAATGACAATAATATATATTGTTGCGAGTTAGTATAGCTTTTCTTTTAAAAAAAATTAAATATCTCCTGTTCATTGAAAGTTTTTGTGGATTATTATTCACTGAAATTTAATCAAGGATTATATAATTATGCTCTAGGTTTAAGATATCTAGGGAATCATCCATTGCGCACTTGCTTCAAGTTGTATCTTTAAGTTGGTGACTGACTTAAGATAGTCTCCAAAAAAGAAAAGGAAAAAAAAAAAAAAAAGGGAGAAAAACTCAATTCAGAATAAACCTGCAAATAAGACCTAAAGCTCTCATAAATAGCATAGCTTGTATGGGTAACATGTACAAGTTGAGCCGCATGAATTGCCACTGAAACAATTGTGTATATACAAGAAAGACTTGTACTAGTAGCATTTTGTATCAATAGCTTCGACAATTTACTCATAAACCAAACCACACATGAGCCGTTAAAGAAAGAAAATAATGATATTAAATTTTTCATATTGTTATCTTTTTTAATTTAAGTGGTGGGGAAGGGGAGGGTTTAGTGTGTGAAGAAACAAGTTTGGTATTTCTTGTTCTTATTTATTTAAGAAGATGGCCTTATAGTGAGTTGACCATTACACCCAATTTACTAGGTTCTTATTGGTTATCCTTCCGATTTTCGGAGCAACGGTTATTAATTTGTTCATCATGTCTTCAATCGATGTTTGTTTCAACATGGGTATTTGATGATACTACAAATTATTAATTGGCATATTGGTCATTGGCAAACTCCATGAATCTATTGTAATACATTTTTATTTATTCAACTTTTATTTTGTGTGTTTCCTTTTGTATTTCTGCGACATAACTTGTTTCACCAAAAAATCAGATGGAGAGGAAGAAGCATTGAGTTGGGAAGAACGATTACAAATAGCACTAGACATTTCACACGGGATTGAATATCTTCATGATGGGGTACGTTAAATAATTAAATAACTAGTAGTAATCCCTTTTTCTGACGAGTCTTTATCATTTTGACTTACATAACTTCTTAGAACAGGCAGTGCCTACTGTGATACATCGAGATTTGAAGTCATCTAACATATTACTGGATCGTTCTATGAGAGCTAAGGTAATTAATTGAAGCCTATATTAACATGTCCCTAGACAAAAAGTGAAATGTTTTTTACGCTTAGCCAGACATGTCACTATTGCATTTAGAGTTGGCTTGAAAATTTTGTGATCTTTTTAACTACTTGAATAATGTATTAATTGTTCCTTCTCTAGGCCATCAAGTCATGGTATATGTTTCCTTATATATGCTTCATCTTGACTAGGTTGCTGATTTTGGGTTGTCAAAGGAAGAGGTTTTTGACTGCCATAATTCAGGCCTTAAAGGTACATACGGGTATATCGATCCTGTGTACATATCGACCAACGAGTTTACCACAAAAAGTGACGTCTATAGCTTTGGTGTTATCCTCTTTGAGCTCATCACGGCCATTCACCCACACCAAAACTTGATGGAATATGTTAACCTCGTAAGGCTTCTAGTTAAGAACTTCAAAAGTTATCTTTCCCTAATTTTCTCAGCGGACCTTTTTCCATTACTTTTTATAAGAGAATTGCAGAGTTCGTATGCTACCAACTAACCAGAGTAGCAAGTTAGTCCCCCCCTCCTTTAAAAGGAACAAATTCATGCTCAACCTTTACCGTGGTTGCACTAGTCACAGTGGATGGTACTGTCCAGAAAAAAGTCAAAGATTTTACTTAAAAGTACAGTTTACAAGGGTTGTAGGTTGAGGACGAACATGTTCCTTTGTAAAGGTTAGGACCAATTTGTTACTTGAGCAATAGGTAGCGGAAACTGCAATGTTCCCTATTCTTAAGATTTAGTTTTCTTTGTTCTCATTTCTTCATTTAACATCCTCTCAGGCCGGTATGAGTCCAGATGGTGTGGACGAAATACTTGACTTGCGGATTGTTGGAACATGCAACCCCGTAGAAGTGAGGAGTTTGGCTAAAATAGCTCACAGATGCTTACAAAAATTACCTAGAAAGCGCCCTTCAATAGGAGAGGTGTCGCAGGCCATTTTGAAGATAAAGCATAGACGTCTCGTTAAAGAAGATACAATGTCTTTAGTTGGAGAAGATTTTTCAAGAGCAGTGAGCCGGATAGAAACTCAGCAACTGGAATTGAGGAAGATGGCTAGCATCGATGAAACGCTAAGTCGATGAACAATTTTTTCCCTCGTACTCGAAGGAATTTTCCCTTTCGTTTTTCATGGCTTTTGCAAATATATGGACAAAATACGGCTGCAATGCCTGTATATGTACAGTAAAGAAATTGCTAATTTCGTCTATAAAAGGATAGTATTTGCCATTCTGGAATATGATTTAAGAGAAAAATCATAGTTTTTGTGAAGACATAAAATAGCTCTACTTCTGAATCTTGGAAGTTGAAAGCACATGGAAATTGGAATTTTGTTACAAATTTCAGTAAGTTGTGGCTCATGCATCCACTCTAACGAACCATGGTAAGAGATTCATGCCAATTTTGTCGAACACGCATAATTGTGGGCCTTTGGTGTTTTCATCTTCAAAATTGTCTTTCATCTTTTTCATTGAACTATTGCGTGTTTTTTATTACTCTGAAATAAAATAATAAAAATGTCTCAATTAAATTAATTTCAACTCCCACTTACACTTAGTATTTAAAATGTCATATGTAAGTAGTTAGACATCTCCAATAGACTCTCTATTTTTAAAGAGTATATTCTATCATTTGGAGAGTATCTATAAATTTAGAGACTTAAATTTTGAAATACTTCAACAAACTCTTTATATTTAACACTCAATTTTACTACTCTCAAAAAATATTTATTATTTTTCTTTATCTTTTATTTTAACTAGCTTTTATTTAGATTATTTTATTGTTTTCATATATTGAAAATTGAAACATTTTGAATGCATTTAATTATAGAGAGTGAGTTTGACTCTCTAAATTTGGAGAGTTAAACCCACTCTTTAAATTAAAATGTTAATTTAAAAAGTTTCTTGGAGTATGATTTTAAATATTTACTCTTTAAAATAGAGAGTATCTCATGTTTAAAGAGTCTCTTGAAGATGTTCTTAGGTTGTAAGAAAATAGTAACATAAAATGCTACATTGCCAAAGAAAACGGTAACATAAAATATAGTTAATTTATTTATTGATGATGAGTGTATATAATTATTTACTATAAATGTGAACCCATTTAATATATGTTTGTGCATGCCAAAGTTCTGAAAATTTATAACGTATATAATAGTGCTAAAACATGAAAAAACAGAAAATGCAAATGATTCAAGAAGATCAATAATTTGCATTTATCATCTTCCTTTTAAAAAAAAAAAAAAAAGTTAATCGTGTCTCTGAAAGAAAGCCACCAATTGCTATAAAAGATTTTGAACAACGCCAGAAGAGTGGTTTATAAACCTTTTTATAAACAACGATGAAAATATAAGATAACTCTGATACTAATTTATTGTGAAAATAGGCGAGAAAATAATGAAACAATATGAAGTAATTGATCACAAACTCAAGAATAAAATAATTGGCAGATGAATGAAGATTTTACTAAAATATAGAGAAACAATACAATGATTTTGCGTTTATGATTTGTCCAACTTAATTTAAAATATAATGAAAAATTAGATATATATAGGGAATATTTCAAACTCTAAAAGTAAAGTCGTAAATGAAAATGAATGCTGAAAACGTGTTAAAACGTGAAAATGGGCCCGAGCTGGATGAATATAGCGCTCGAGCGCCAGGTGAGCTTCGTCCTGACGCTTGAGCATAATTGCGTCGAAAAGTCCTCTCTAGTTCATATCTTGATTTCTTCAATTCCAACACAAATTTCAATTTCGAATTGAGCTTCCAAATATAATTTCAATTAGAATTTGTCAAATAAATTTCAAATAGGATTCCAAAAACATTCTAACAAATAGAATTCCTCTTAATATCGACCTTAATTAGAATTTCTAATCATCATCAAAAGAGAATTCGGGTTATATCCTAATTTTAAAAAAAATTAGATTGACATGAATTCTATTAGAATCAGTAAACTTAAAAAATTCTCTAGTTGGAAATAAAATTCCACTGCAAGGTATGAACTTCAACTCTTCAACAAATAAATACAAACAAACTTTTTCATCAAAATTCTCAACATAAAAATATTCTCTATCTTTACCACAAAACCTAAATGCAGAAACTGAGTGATCAAAATTGCAAGAACGCCCTTGGACACTAAAGTTGCTCGAATCACGAGCAATAAAATCAAACACGATTTAATGATCACCAAATAAGGCTGAAACAAGCCATGTAACAGAAAAATCATTAAAAAAAAAAAAAAAAGAATTAACTAAATCAGCATCTTTGTACCTATGTAGAGGCATATTATAAGAAATCGGGTATGTTTCTAGAAATTGAATACAATGGTACCGTGACAATGGTGGCAAAACGAAATTATTCATAATTTTCGAAATTGACTTAAACATATTCATCAAAGTAGACCCCAAACAACACTCCAACGATACTAAACTGCACTCACAATCCAATCGATTCCTTAAACTATGCTGATCCATCAAAGATTCTGTAGAACCTTGCAAAACATGCAATTCGGACTTTTTTCGATCTTGCAACATAATATGAGCACCTCTACAAAACTTCAGGACTCCACCTTCACCAAAGAATTTGTACCTTTTCATGTCAAGAGTACTTAAAGAGATAATTTTTTTTTTTTTCAAATTAGGAACATGCTGCACTGGCATCAAGTGTTCTGACACTTCCATCAATCAACTTAATTTCGACCCTTCCTATACTAGTTATCCAACAAGGTGTATTATTACCGATCACAATAACCTTGGAGACTTCTTCATATGTTGTAAACGAATCCCAATTGGGACACATATGAAAAGTGCAAACATATCAAGAATTCAATCATCTTCAGGTTTGGAACCGCTGTTGGAAATCAACAAAGATCTCCATCATTATGGAACGTTTCTCCAATAGTGGCATCACTCGAAGTGTCTAATTGTTTTATTTTCTGATTAGTTCAACCAATTTTTCTTTATTGTGCTACTTATAGTAATCTTTAACCAAGTGCCCATTTTTCTTGCAATAATTACAAATTTTATTTATGAAGTTAAACCTTAATTTGTCCCTTCCAAAACCACTATAACAATGAGATCATTTCCATGAGGCCCAGTTCGAACGAGATGCTTCATCTTTTCCTTTGAATATAGAGCATCATAAACATTTTCAATTGTGAGAGGATCACGATTATATAAATCGTATCTTTAAACGACATATATGAAGCTGGCAACGAATATAGTAAAATTAAACCCAAATCCTCTTCATCGTATTTAACCTTCAAGGTTTCAAGATCAGCAAAGATTTTCTTAAACACGGCTAGGCGATCTTCAACAAGTGTACTTTCTGTCACACAATGAGAATAAAGTCGCAGCTTCAAGTGCAATTTGCTAGTAAGGCTCTTAATCATACACACTTGCTCCAATCTTAACCATAATACAGCGACATACTTTTCCTTTAAAACGTCCTGAAGAATGTTATTCGAAAGATAAAGATAAATTTGTGATATGACCTTTCGATCCCTACGTTCTTTCTCCTTTGGATTCCAGTTGTGGACATTTTGTCAAATCCAAACAACGCATCGTCCAAATCTATTTGATATTGCTCGCATCTTTACTTTCCATAACGAAAATTTGTGTTGTGGTCCAAAAGCAGAATATGATACTTCCTGGTTGCCATCCCAAAATCAAAAGTTCTCCCAATAAATTAAGCTTTAACTCTAATATCAGTTTGTTATAAACAACGACAAAAATATCGGATAACTTCGATACTAATTTGTTGTGAAAATAGGTGAGAAAGTAATGCCACAATATGAAGTAATTGATCACAAACTCAAAATAAAATAATTGGCAGAGGAATGAATATTTCACTAAAATATGGAGAAATAATATAATGATTTTGTGTTTATGATTTGTTTAACTTAATTTAAAATATAATGAAGAGCTAAATATATATACAGTGAATGTTTCTAACCCTAAAAGTAGAGTTATAAATAAAAAGGAACGCTAAAAACTCATCAAAATGCGAAAACGGACTTAGATAAGATGAATATGACCCTCGAACGCCGACGAGCTTCACCCGCTGCTCGAGTGTTCGGCTGATGCTGGTGGGCACTAGCTTCACTGTTTTGGGCGCTCAAGCTCCAGTTAAGAACCGACGTGCATAATTGCACTGAAAAGTCTTCCTTGGCCCATATCTTGATCTCTTCAAGTCAAACATAAATTCCAACTCTGAATTGGGCTTTCAAATAGATTTTTAACTAGAATTTTCCAGATAAACTTCGAATAGTATTCCAAATTATTCCAACAAATAGAATTCCTCTTAATGTCGACCTTAATTAGAATTCCCAATCATCTTCAAAATAGAATCCGAATCACACCATAATTCTAACAAATGTTGTAATATTTCAAATGATAGGAAAGTATAAAAATCACTGAAGACAGTGGAAACTCCAGAAATAAAACATCAAACTACTATTTTGAAATAACATGAAATGCACGAGTTACTATTTTTCTCATATCAACTTCTTAAAATGAGACTCGAATCTAGGTCACAGACACTTCGTTCTTACCACTTGATCTAGGTCTTGAACTCCAAGTATTACTTACTAGTAACATTTGCACATCTATAATTTTTTTTGGGGCACTTCAACTCCCAGAAGTGACTTGAACGCAAGTCATAGACCTTGTAAGATTACATTCTTACTACTTGAATTAGATCTTGATCTCCACGTGTTATATATATATATATATATATATATTATTGTATTTATTATTTTATTTTTTTGAATTTCAACCCCAATTCTTCCCCCTAAGTTTTCATTCTTACCACTTGAATTAGGTCTTAAACTCCCTAGTGTTATTTACTAATAACATTTAATTACACATCTATAATTTCTTTTTTATTTATTTTTAAATTTCAAGCCCAACCCTCGCACCCATAAGAGACTCAAACCCAAATCATTGACATGATAATGCTTCATTCTTAACACTTGAATTGTGGCTTGGACTATGATTTTTGCATAAAAGAAAAAGCAAGAGATATATAAGAAATACCAAGAAACAAGAAATGCCTCTGGCTTTTTTGGATCGAGCCAAAGCTCGACTGAAAAATCGAGGCTTGGCCGGAGCCTAATTGTAAATTAAAAAAAGTTACAACCCTCCTCCTTTTTTCAAGTTTGGAACCGCTACAATCAACGTATGAGAAGTTAAAATTGTATACGAATAAAATTTAAGTAATTAAGTTGACAAATTAAGTTTAAAAACTTACAATATCCTACCTTTGAATATGCTGCAGCTCCTTGATCATTATAATGTCAACTTATTCTTGAAAATGTAATTCCGCACATTTCTAGTCCTTCAAACATATTAGAGCTCCAATATATTTTCTTTTAGTCTTAATCGGTCGTCAAACAAAATCCTACCATCTAAACTAAATATAGCCTCCAATGCTACCATAGATACCGAAAGTATTAGTAGATCACGTGCAATTTTTTATACAATTAGATATTGCCTTTTGTTACACATCCATCATGATAGAAGAACAAAATTCCTCTAATTCTTGTATTTGTAGCACACTACGAACGTCCACACATATACTTAGTTAACTCAGAGGGAATGTCAATAGTTGTACCAAAAAATCTATTGCTCTAGATACGGATGAACTAGAACAAATGAGGGAGCACTTGTATTCGTGTTCAAAAAAATCCATATATCATCAGAATTTCTTTGGGAACTAGAATTGGTTTGACCTCCTTTTTTCAATATGATAGTTATACATTTCACAAAATGAAGTATCTATATGTACAAGTGATAATTTCACATTCATGCAATATGAAATCTCCTTTATAATAGCTTTTATGCTCGAGAGTCCATTACTGAAGCTAAAAAAAATAAAGAGGGTAAATTTTTTCAATATTTACAAAATTTCAACTCCATAGAAAAGATCGTATCAACAAAAATTGGCATACTCCTATATTTATTAAACGTTTGTACAATATAGAAAAAGTGTTGTAGAACAAGTGAAAATGTAAGGTGATAAACACCGTTGCAGACGTTTGTGGCATCAAAAGAGGGTTTTAAAAATTTCTTCACATAAAATGCAATAGACCAATCACAATCTTCCAAATTATGTTCAGGTCCATAAATAATGTGTAGCTACCAACGACTAAATACAATCAGCTGTGGTTTGATTCCACTTTACAATAAGTCAAAAGAAGAAGAAAATGAGGGAATTATTTTTAGATTTATTTTGATTGTTTTTTGTTAATTTTGCGAAATTACAAAATCGAACCTATTGTAATTTTGATCATTTAGTATAGTGGATTGATTTACCGGTGGTTTGGGGACCGTGGATGTTTACCTTAGAGGTTTACCATATTACATCTAGTGTTCATACTTACTAATTTTCGCAATTGAGTACATTATGTTGAGCACTGGAATCTGTCTACATGCTGCAGTCAAAACTGCTTAAATAATTGCTTGTAGGATATTATGACTATCTGGCGTGTACCATCTGAACTGAGTAATTAAGATAGAATTTTTAATTAACTTGGTTTAAGTTTTTGCAAATTAAAATGCCCAAAATTCATTTGTGGTAGAGTGCACACAGATATGTGTGTATCTTACGTTCTAACCATTAATTAATCTTGTAATTTTCTTGCCAATCTATTTTCCCTAAAATATTGTTCGTTATTATGATCATAAATTAATTTACCAAAGGATAAATGCGGCTTTGCTTATGAAAACGGTTCCAAGTTAATGACAGAAAGACGAAACTAAAATTTCGATTAACTCGGTGATCTATATAAAAATATTAAGACATAATACCTATATTTGACTTATTTTTATAAACTATTTATAATCACTCATTTTACCTTTTATCCCCATATTTAAATGAATCAATGAATACTACTCATTTATCCATTACTCATTTCTATCTATTTATAAACTTAATCGTTTATGAAACTTTAACATGTTGTTAATATACTTTTATAAGTTATGTATTTTTTAAATTCGAACATTAGAAGAGTTATTTATTCAATAACTTAAAATATTTCATATAAGTAATTTTGTAAGCATTATATTCTACTACGTTAAATAGAAGCTTGCAATGCATACATAAAAACATAGTAACTCTAATCTATGACCTTTATGAATTGTTTGTGAAATCACTTATTCGATTTAGTTGTGCTTCAAAAACACGGGGTTCTGGTCTGTGATATAGAATTCCAACTTTACAATTTAATATGGACACTAACCAAACACAATAGGACACCTCACTAATTATTTTACCAACTCACAGCACTTCCCACTCACTCTCTCTTCACTTTCTCTCAATTCTCACTCTTTCTTTTTCTCTGCACTCTTTCACACACTACTAATTTATGTGTGCCTCTTTCTCCATCTCTCTGCTCACCTTTCATCACTCTCTTCGCACACATTGTTGTAATATTGTTCAAACAATTAAATAATCAATTGTGGAATGATAATGGAGCATGTGGCTGGGAATTTGAACCATGCGATCGCATGGTTCATTTCATCTCATACAAGGACTGAATGTCCCTGTATGGTTAACTCTATGCATAGAGTTGCTCTATGTGATCGCATAAAGCAAGAATGTTGCCATTGGAAGCCGTTTTTCTTTGAATTTTTTATCATTTGGGTTTAAAAATGGTGGCTTTTCAACATGGTTTTGGCACCATTTCATGGTGTATTTTGGTAGCCTATATATATATATATATATATATATATGATCCTGCTCATGGAAAGTTGATGAAAAAATATAATCATTATTATTCCAAAGCAATTAAAGTTATTCTTCTTCTTCTTCACATTCAAATATCCCTTTTGTGTTCTCTTGTTGGGTAGAATTATATTTGTGCTTAATTATAATTCTGCAACAAAGCTTGATTAATCCTTCAAATCATTTGTCGAAAAACTCTTAAGCAT
>CAIGRN010134121.1:0-12835 GCA_903798345.1 Fraxinus anomala
TTCAGAACATAAATGGCCCAAATAATTAATTTTAGAACTTCAGGGGGTGAATTATTAAAACTCATAACCTTGATAGATTGAAGAGGGTGAAATGTTGGAAAGATAGATTGTTCAATTCTTATAATTTAGCGAATTCAGATTGTTGTTCTTAAATTGACAGAAACATTGAAGAAAGTGGTTAAGAGTTTTTGGTTGAATTTCATTTTGGTTAAGAAAGTGGTTAATGTGGAGCTTGTTTGAAGAAACTATTTAGTCTCACCAGAAAGTTATTAAAGATTCAAACACTGCTTTCTTGGTTTTTTGACATAGACATTGACGATATTCTTTTGAAAACATATTTAGTTATATGTCAGTAATTTTGTTTTTCTTTTACTGTTTCAAAATTGTACATGTGTTCTTCATCAGTAGCATATGGCGAAAGAAGAAACTGAAAGCACACACTTTTATGAATTGAAAAAGAGATGAAATTTATGGTTTCCAGCTGCTTTTGCAACCATTTGAATTTTACAGATCTTTAAAAGTTTCAAATTGTTGAGTTAGCTGCATTTGTCTAAATTTGATTCTTATTTTCAAAATGTATCCTATCAAAGAAAATTAATTATGAATATTTTAATCCTTTTCTCTGGTACTGCAACAACTAAATATTTTAAATGTAGGTTTTCATTTTCCTCAATTTGTTGATTTCTATTACTTTACGTTATGGTAAATAATCAACCCCTAGTGAGCTGGAAAACTAAAATTTGAGGTATTGGGAGAAGGAAAAGGCAGTTTATACTACAGTTTTAAACCATTTTAATTACTGAAAGCAATTGATTCAAAGTTCAAACACCATTCGTCTAATTACTGTCATTTTCCTATCTAGCGGGGCACAATATACTGTTAGGGGAAAGCTATGTAGATTAATCTGTCTGAACAGAAATAATTAATAATGAATATCTATCATGATAAATTTTAGCAAAAATTAATTATACCGTGGTGCGCGGAGACTGGCGTGGAAAGCGGAGAGAGCTCCACACGAAGACATGGGCGCGTCTCCTTGTTTCCACGGAGATAAGAGCATCTTTGAGCCCATTTTTTCATTAAGAATGCATTTTAAAATATAAATTGATGTAAAATGTGTGGAAAAAAATTTAAATTTGAATTTGTCTGTAATAATTGAAAAATGTATGATTGAAAAGAAAATAGAAAAATGTATTTTAAAAATAATGGAGGTCAAATAAGGGCTAAGTCCTACTTTTATATTTTTCTTATCAAAATAGTTCTTCTTTAAAACATATTAATATTATTACGAGAAGATCAATTTAAATGACAACATATGGTATGATAGATCCAATCAAATGAACCCAAACAAACACTCATGTTCATATTGGTTTATCTTGCTTCAGGTGGTTATACAGGGATTTAATATTGAAAATGAGCTCATTTATTCAGGATTATAGTGCGCCTAAAAATAAATTCGTAGAAAAATAATTTTGCCAAACAAACTCTAAAAAAAATACATTGTGCACCACGTAAACACGTGGAATTAGACTGACACAAATTTTTAAATATTACAATTCAAAAGACAAGTTTAAGATTTGATTATAAAAAATTAGGTGATAATTCCACACTTAATATTAATAGATAACATTATAAATTAATTTATATATTCACCCTTATCCCCACCTACCCCACAAACCCTAATTCATTTTCACAAATATCCCTCAACTCACTTCATTTTCCGGTGCCTCTTTACCCGCTCATTTTTTGACGACTCTTCATGGCACACAACAATGCCCATGTGCCCGATGACAAGCGCAGCAGGCAGCTCTAGTGTCGCTGCAATTAGTGAACAGTGGGTGACATTGCCACTGTGCATGAAGCGATGACAACAGTGGGACCACTACGCACAAACTGTAGTGGCTAATGGAACGATACTGCTTCGCAGATATCGCTGTACGCCCGAAGCAACGACAAAATGGTGATGTGGTATTGGTGTTTGGTGTGGTGGTGAATGGGTCTTTATTGGTGTATAAAGAGGGACACGCAATTATTTAGGTGATTGTGACCAATAAATAATATGTAATCAAATAAACAATTTGTGACCAAAAAATAATATGTGACCTATTAATTTAGTAAATTGTGGTCGATAAAGAAATTGCGACTCATAAAATTTATGATTGAAAAATAATACGTGACTAATTTGCAGATGTCACAAGTTTTCCTTGTTACAAGTTATAATTCAGGTGTCAAGTTCAATGTACACTTGTTACAAGTTACGAGTTATTGTGTATAGGTCACAGATCAATGTCCACATGTCACGAGTCAAACAAAATTAATCAATTTTTATTAAAAAATCACATGTCGCATTCACATGTCATAAGTAATATTTTGTAGGTTACAGATCAATGTTTATATTTCATAGATCGATGTCAAATAGGTCAAATTAACTTATCACAGATCGATGTCACACGTCTTTGGGCACATCATAATAAAAGGTTACAGTTCACAAGTTATATGTCACAGGTTGCAAGTCATTTTGTATAAGTAATAAATTAATATCTACGTATCACATATCAAAGAGAATTGGTCATAGGTCATTAAATCAATATTACATTTAACAGATCAATGCCCAAATATCATACATCCAAAAGAACTGGTCACACGCAATTGAATCAATATCACAGGTAACGATTTACATGCAATTTAAATTACACCACCAAAATTTTACAGATTTACACTAGATCTGATCCATCCACAACCGCCATCTCCACCGTCGCCTACACAACCACCCTTGTCATCATCACCTACCAACAATCATCCACAAAAAACCACCCACCCACAGATTAGAAAACCACCCACAAAAAGGAAAACCACCAACAATCTCCTGGCGCGCTCACCTCCTGCTCCTCCACCAAATCTGCCTCCAGATCCACCTCCCAATCCACCACCAACTCCACTTTCCTAATTGGTCGCTAACTGTGTAGTGCTGCATGTCACGACATTCACAAAGGAGCGCACCACGCGAGCACAACCAAGCTCGTCGCTGAGCAGTGCCGACTACCTGCACTGCTATTAGAGAGCGGGGCAGAGAGAGAAGACGATAGGAAGAGAGAGGCAGAGAGAGAAGAGAATAGGTGGACAGAGAGAGTAGACAGAGAATGGAGAAAGAAGGAATCGAAGTGGGTCAAAATGTTAGGATGAAAATTTATTAGACATATAATATATTATTTTATATATAATATTTATTAATTACCGCCTGAATTTTGAATTTTTAAACATTTTTCTTCAAATTGAATTGGAGTATAGTTGAAGCCTGAGTTGTGTATTCAGTATTCTTCCCCTTAAATATTGCCATCTTTAAATTGGGCTTTCTTAGCAGACATTTTAGTCTCATCAAGTAAACTATAAATTTCTGACTATCAATTTAGAGAAATGCTATTTGTACATAATTATGTACATAGTCATGTACATAATAGCCAAGTGACAGTTCCCCTATTAGAGGGGTGTCGGATAAGGGACCACCATTTGGCCATTATGTACCCCCTTATATACACAGTTATGTTTATGTAGCATTTTCCATCAATTTAAGCCCCCATTTCGCCTCCATTATCCAAAAAAATTATTCTTCTCTATTTTATTTTCAACTATACAATCTTCTATAAAATAATATTACACGTAAATCAAAAATTTTATTTCTTTTTCAACCACACATTTTCCAAAAAAATATTATTCCAAAAAATATAATTTGAAATATATGCAACAGAACTAGACTAGTTACATTGATTTATATTCCATTAAACAGAATAGGGTGTAGAATAACAGGATATACTGATGAATGATAAAGTAAAAAATAGGGATATGGCAAAAATAATAGTTGGATTTTTCAGAATACATCCGTGGGAATATGTTGTACAAGCTGCTAATTTAATTGATACTCTGGGAGCATAGAAGCCGCGTCCAACTATTTTTCAGATTTCATCCTCCTCTTCCACTGCAACCCTACTCCAACTTGGGCCTCTTAGGGAGAATAACTTTGTCCGATCGAGACTATTTCCTCTGAAGCCTGTTATTTTTGACGAAACCATAGGCATCACAAAAACAGAAGATGCATGCATTGATTCTTCTCCCAAACCCAGTGATAATGAACAAGCAGCCTGCACAGAAACCAAAATTGCCCAAATTTCATATTTCCAAGTTACTATTCGGTAGATAAAACTAACAAGAAGTTAGCAAACAGAACCTTCGCCTTGACCATCAAGTTTGCAGCCTTAATCCGCATCACTCGTGCAAGTGATCTCATATCTTTAGTTTGTGAATCGTCAGCAGGCATGACAAGCCTGCATTATTGCACACCAATTCCAAATGAGGGACAATCACATATGAACAAAATTATATATCCCAAAATATAAATACACATAATCAAGGGGCGGGGGAAGGGGAAGCTGTTATTTTTTCATATTTTGCTTGAACTGGGTGAAGCTGTTATTTTTAGAAAAGACATCATCCGTAAAATAACTTACAATAAGATAAAAGATGTGATTATATAGTCAAATTGTATGAATTAGATTTTTGTTTAGTGAAAATCATTTTTCACCCAAACCAATACATGTTCATTGTATCATACCTGTCCATGTCATTCGGAAGACTGGAAGGAATAGAAACCGGTGCTGTATCCTTGATTTCCCCTCCTAAAAGGATTTTCCAATTTATTTCCCATATTTTCTCTATGCACAAGAAGAATGCAAAAGGAACTCTTAACAAACATACCTTTTGATTCATCTGGTGCCAACAAAGAAATGCCTATAAATACTGAAATCATTCCCAGTATGAACATTGTAGTTCGTAACGCGTCAAACACCTGCTCAAATAGCATTCAATAGTTCAGCATATTATTATCAACTCAATGAAAAAAAATGTCGCAGGTAACACCGCGTGTGGGAAGAGAAGTAATATTCACAGTTGGACATCAATGGAGAATTAAGGATGCCAATTGTATACCACTCACAGCAATGCACCAAAAAGACATTCTCGAGCAAAGATTATATCTATATTGGTTCTTTAAGACACCACACAGAGCATTTTCTTGTCAAAGTAGGAATCTCAAGAGTTTTTTGAACAATATAAAAGAATCCAAATTATCCCATCCATCCGGTAGGGCATAAAGTTAAGGATAAACGTTTGACCTATGGAAGGACTAACTTGAACAGCACTCAGGGGAAATAAGCCCACCAAATTAAGTTGAAAACTAAAACTTATATTACACAAACTTATAGGTCTAGCAATCAACAAAAACAAATTGTTACCCTTGGAAGGAATAAACAATAGACACCTTACACCTATTGTCAACCGGAAACTATAGGTCAGCAAATCAGATAAAATTCATTGGCAGAGTTGCCCAGAAATTGCAAAACCAGGTGTGTAATTCAAGAAAGGGAGAAACAGGAGGGAGCACCTGATATTCCTGGAAATATACAAATCCTGTACAAATGGAGAAAAATGTCCATGCAATCTGAAACATGGGAACAATGAGCATTGCATCAAACAGAGAGAGTCCTTCATTCAACCTTGCCATCTGTAGACATGTTACCAAACAATATCAGCATTTCACATAATTAAATATCCCGTTTAAAATTTAAACTTCTCCCATCAGTAGACAGCGAAGAATTAGATATATGCCATCATTATTACCCAAAATCCAGCTGTACTAAGAAATGATAGAAGCATGGAGTAAGTGAACAAGCTATGCAACTGATACCCACTTGAAATGGACAATCTTAATAAGTTTGAGCTGCAAGAGTGAGAATGGAGAAGCATCATAAACTAATGTGCTCCACACATATTTACAACAAAGAGACAACAAAACCATATGGACTACTTACAGAGACTTTGCAAACAATACTGAACATGATCCCACAGCGCCTGAAACAATAGCATAAGATAACGGAAGAAGCATGTGCCAGTAGGGCTGAATTTCATTTCCAGGTATAGTGAACAGAAATTCTCCTCTCCTGCATTTTCCAATATGATTGCAATGAGGAGAAATATAGAGCACTGGTTATTGGGCCAAGAAAAAAGCATGGAGAAGTTAGTAAAACGATTCACTCAGCTCCCTTTCTTGGAACATTACCAAAGTTATACCTCACCTATACACTGAGTGATGCAAGCCAACAACCAAAACCAAAATTAAACAATAAATCAGGAAAGTACTGTTGCCATACTTCTCTGCCAATTGCTCGGGGGTGTAAACTGTGAAGAAGGAAGGATAGACAAACTTATCAATTGCCCAAAAAATGGTACAGTTTTAATTTAAAACTGATACAGTATCTATTAAAGGTAACCTAAAGATGGGGCCATGAGCCCAAGGACTGACGTGATATTTTTAAGGAAGAAGCATCAGATGATGCATGTGGCACTTACCTGTACAAATGTTTGATAGGAATTTAGTGAAAAGCAGTTCATAGCATGTTTGGCAAATAAGCTCATGGCCCCGAAAAATGTATGGTTAGGAAGTGTGTGGGAGTGGTCCCACACAAATAAGCCAAATAAGTAGCAAAGGAGCCACAAATGGTTGTGGGCCAATGGCTTATAAGCCATGGGCTTGTTTGCCAAACATGCTCTAAATAGTGAGTACAGGCTTTTACTTCAACAAGAGTCCGCTTCTTTAAATTGGTTAGACTCATTCAAAAATTAATATAGCCTTTTCCAGTTCAAAAACAAGGTTTATAAATATTTTAAATAACCAGATAACAATAGGAGACAAGATGTCATTAGAAAACTTTCAATCATCAATATCTCCAAAAATAATAATAATAATAAAGAGTCATAGTCAAGATCTGGACGACAAATTAAAAGCTTGTTTGGCATAGATTTTTTCAAGTGAAAAATGATTGTTTTGGAGAATGTGTGGTTGAAAAGTGGGGAAAATTTGTGGGTCCAATAGAATTTGAGGTTGAAAATGATTTTGGGGGAAAATCTGTGCAAAGCAAGCCTTAACTAGCATAATTCCATAAGAAGAGAAACAAACATAAAATCATCTCTCTCTCTCTCTCTCTCTCTCTCTCTCTCTCTCTGAGGAGAGGGCGGATGGAGGTTGTACTTATGCTAATCAAGAAAGAGAAGAAAGCCTCATAAGCCTGGACCTCATTTTATCATGTTCATTTGTTTCTACTCATGAGTATTGAGGTTTTGATAAATTTCCATGTTTGGACATTCATTGTTATGTAGAACGTGGTAGCCAGTGTGAACTTAGTTTTCAGTTCAAAGTCTTTGTTCTTTAAAAATATACTAGGACTAGCAAATAACTCAACAAAGCACTAGTCTGTCTTTTTTGTCCTATCAAACAATTTACGAAAATGAGTGAACTGGTTTAAGATGTTCCAACAGAGCAAGCAAGGGTCCTATGTTGAGCTTGGAACAATTGGGCAGCAGAGATAAATAGCAAAGTGTATCAGGGATAATTCTATTGAAAATATTCATTAATTAACAAAAAATCTTTACTTTGAGTACATTCAAAGGCTATTTGAAGTACAAGAAGTAAGCTTCTTTCAAGAATTATAAGTATTGAACTGTTATGATTGATGATTCAGTTACAAGCGACACTTTTTCCAACGAATCTATGGTACGATTCCCATTTTAGTTAAAGTATAGCTTGTATTAAATGTCTTTAGAGTATAACTTCTATTAATTATCTCTAAATCCAATAATCTCAAAAATTTGAGAAGAGAAAGTTTCAATATTTTGAAAATTTGGTCGATCCCAATGTAGAACAATTGATAAAGTTCTATGGCAGGGAAGATGGTGGACCTAGCGTTCTAATTACTATATTTAGTAACATTAAAAGATAAGGGTAAATAAAACTTAACAAGGTTAACAAGCTCTGCATTAGAAAATTACTATGTCTGAACCAATATCAATTAAGAAAATTTTCTGGGAGACTAACATGTTAAGAGATGTCATTGTGACAGAAGATTTGGCCCGTTATTGTAGCCAGAACTTTACATGAATATTTCCAACAATGGCAATACAAACATTTAGGAGCCTGTCAAGCTACCATCTTTCCATACATGTTTTATCTTACAATGATTTTTATTCATTTTTCCTCATACTCAAGATTATGTTGCAAATGACATTAATCTCGGCAAATATGGGTACCAACCTACCACGCATTTGGTAAGCTTAATGTCAATGCAAAACACTCCTGATCGATAAGTTGTGTAATTTTCTCTAGGTAATCGACAAGTTCATTATGAGCTTTTCAAGGCATGAGATTCAACTGATCATAGGGTACGTCAATTAATGACACGAGGTAGCCATGTCAGATCGACATCATAAAATAAAGCATTTTGTAATGAAGTTCCAAATCAAACATCAAAAGTCAATTATCTTTTGCACATTTCTATTTTGAAAAAAATATTTAGAAAGTAATGTATGGAATAATTGGCGCTCTGAGAAAGTTAAACCACAAAGCCCATGTGACATACCAGGTGATTGGTGGTTCCCGAAAGCAACAAGGAAGATGTTTCCAAGAACAACAAAGGCTGTGGCCACAAGCACTCTGTAAAAGAACCAAGAGCCATCATGATATTACTAGTCTAGAAAGTTAAGAAAAACACGATGGACTGAAAAATTAAGAAACATGCTATTTGATTATTCTAGAGAAATGCAAGAATTTAAGAATTTAGAAATGGACTGATGAACATACTTAACAGTCACAGTTTTATTTAACACGAAGTAGGCAAAGGCGATGTTTGACAGAAATTGAATAGATCCCAGAGCTGCAAGAAGGGACTGCACAAGGAAATTGAGATACCAAAGTGAAAAGAAAATTAAAAGAAAGAAAACAAAAAATGGATGAACATAAAACAAAGGTTCCCGAAAACAAAAAGTATATAGTCCAGCAGAGCATCTACTGCCCATTAAGATGAACAAATATCAGCCAAAATTATTGATGCAAAAAGCACTTTATCTACGTCATACTGACCTGAGCAGCATATCCAAAGGAAATGAAATTAAGACAATTTCCGATAATGAAAAAGAGAATGCCTGCATGAAAAAGCATTGCAATTTTGCGTATGATTAAAGATTTTGATGAAAACTATTGAAAGAAAAGAAGCAATATGCAACTGAAGTTACCAATTCTCCAAGTCTGGAAGTAAAATATGGGCTTCGTAATAGTCTTTTCATTCGTCCCATCATTGCCAAGCATTGAATGCCTCTCTCTCTGCAAATTATTTACTCATAAAGGCAGGCAATAAAGAGAACCATGAACATTTGCAACAGGCAAAAGGGGGTGATCTTTTTTTCTTGCTTTGCATATTTTCTGCTTGTGTACAAGTTGGAAGTAGGGAGCAACCGAGCAAGGGAAAACCGACATAATAATGGTGCCCAGCAATTAGTAGTACAGTTTTAAAAGTCATTTATAAGCTCATGGGGATTCAGCATTCCAACCCACAATCAGATGGTGTTAAGTGGAATAAGATGATATTTATATAAGACTATTAAAGAGCTGAGCTTGATCATTTCAAGCCTATTTGTCGCCCTAATAAAGTATAGGTAGATAGACTACAATGTAACACAATGGAAAAAAACATTTTAGTGTGCAAAAGCAGCAACACACATTCACTGTAAAGCTCTTCCGGAGAAAGTAGAAGAATTTAAGACACTTGTCTGCAATCAATTTTGAGATAAAACTGCAAAGCCTAATGTACCTCGTCATGACCCAATTTAAGAAGGTTTGTTCCAAAATTGATGGCAATGCTGCCGAAGAAGTTAATGAAGGCTCCAATTATCCACTCGCCCATAGATAAATGATGTCGCGGAAGACAAATTATATTGAAATTGATGGTTCTATTCAACTGCATCCATGAATGATGTGGTGGAATCCACTTCAGATAAACATGACATCCAGTATAAAAGACAATGTCGTTTACAGCTTCAAGACTGGAACTAGTTCATCAAAAATTGCAGTAGTAGGAGGGTTGGGGAGTAGATGGATGGCAAGGTGAAGACCGCAGATCAATCTACTATCAATGAAAATCTATCAAAGCAAAGAAACGTGCTACGGGAGACGCAAGGTATGTTTCCTACACAAACAAATAAGGAAATAAGGAAAATAAAACATTTTACATAAAAAACTCACATGTTCTGTGTAGAAAAATAACCAAAGCCATAGGCTGCCGATCTCACGGGACAATGATAATGGCACTCGTTATTGAGAGGTCATTTAGTTGGGAAAGAACGCGGTAGTCATGAGCCAGCTCAAAATTAGATTGAAACGAAATAAGACAAAATTAACATGATAAATCGATAATAATGACGAAAAGAGGAGAATCTGAGAAGCTTCAGCATCAGGCTTTTAAAGCACAAGGAATTTCTCTCGATCCAATCGTGGTTGCAAGAAATCCATATTGAAATCCGGCAATGGCATAGCATCGAGATAAAACAATGCCGAAAGTCTTTTATATGTTGAAAGATATCAACAAAATGGAATTTTGAAAGTAAAATTCCCTAAATCGGGAATCAGAAAATAGGAAAAAAATTGATAATGATAATAAAGAAAGACGGCAGGATAAATCACTTAATCGGATCGGATTGTTGCACCGGCTTCTCTGACGGCTGCCTTCAGTCCAGTAGCCTTCCACCGACTCAACGGATGGAGAGCAGCGCGCAAACAGAGCCGGCGATTAGATAAATAAACAAAAAAGCGCGTGAGTGACAAAACCTTACCGTGAAAGGCCGAAAATATTAAGGAATCAAATAATCAAGCTTCTAATAATAGTGATTGGTGACAGTCAGATGTAATTACCCTCAAAATCGAGGAGGAGGAGGAGGAGGAGGAGAAGAATTATTTGCAATTTGTTGGAACTCGTACGAAAGTATAAAAAATCAGATGACGTCACCGTCCTTGAATCTTGATAGTTGAGGATGTTGATTGAACAATTAGCATGTTTGACACCCATTTTGGGTGGAAAAAAAAAAATTGAAATAGTGATTGATGAAAGATTGTGTGGTTAAAAAGTAAGGAAAATTTTTGGGTTTATGTGTAATATTATTTTATTGATAGAATGTGTGGTTGAAATGAAGAATGAGAAATAGAATGAAAAAAAAAAAAAGGAATAAATTAAGCCCCTGTTTGACACCCATTTTGGGTTTAAAATTTTTTTTGGAATAGTGATTGATGGAAGATTGTGTGGTTAAAAAGTAAGGAGAATTTTTGGGTTTATGTGTAATATTATTTTATTGATAAAATATGTGGTTGAAATGAAAAATGAGAATTAGAATGAGAAAAAAGATAGGTTTCAAACAGGGGCTTATTCTCTGTAACAAGGTGGAAAACAGAGAAATACCAGAGAAGAAAACGTCCAGCAGAATTAGGAAAAAAATGTTCTCTGATTGATATCAAATGAAAAATGTACAGCATTTATACACAATTACCGAAAGATTCTTCTAAAAGAAAAATACATAATTGTCCCCCTATACGACTCAGCAAATTAAATACCAGGAAAATACCAGAAAATAGAATTCATCCTTCTTCAACAATGGATACATTCCCTTGATTTAAATGTGATGTATTATGCTCCAATACCCCTCTTAAGATGTAGAGTGGAGGTTGAGTACTCCCATCTTGGATAAATGAGGGCAAAGAACAATAGATGGCAAAGCTTTAGTCAAAAGAACAATAGATGAGGGCAAAGAACAATAGATTGCAAAGCTTTAGTCAAAAGATCAACCAACTGTTTGGAGGTTGGAACATATAAGGTTTTAATGCTACCCTCTTGAATTTGTCACGAATTAAATGATAATCAAGCTCGATGTGTTTCGTCTTCTCGTGGAAGACGGGATTGGCAGCAATATGGATGGCAACCTAGTTATCACAATGCAATGCAACGGCTTGTGGATGAGGAACCTGTAGAGCAGAGAGTATGAAATGCAGCCAAGTGAGCTCACAACATATAGCTGCCATTGACTGATACTCAGCCTCGACGGAGGATAGAGAAACAACGGATTGTTTCTTTGATTTCCATGAAATCAATGATGAACCAAGGAAGATGCAATACCCAGTAACTGAGCGTATGGTATTGGGACAGGAGGCCAATCTGAGTCACAAAAAGCAATGAGCTGAAGTGAGGATGAGCTGGGTAGAAGTAACCCCTGACCCAGTGCAGCTTTAAGATATTTGAGAATTTTCTGAGCAGCACAAAGATGAATATCAGTGGGGGTAGCCATAAACTGACTCAATGTTTGCACATTGTAACAGATGTCAGGTATGTTTCGTCTTCTCGTGGAAGACGGGATTGGCAGCAATATGGATGGCAACCTAGTTATCACAATGCAATGCAACGGCTTGTGGATGAGGAACCTGTAGAGCAGAGAGTATGAAATGCAGCCAAGTGAGCTCACAACATGTAGCTGCCATTGATTGATACTCAGCCTCGACGGAGGATAGAGAAACAACGGATTGTTTCTTTGATTTCCATGAAATCAATGATGAACCAAGGAAGATGCAATACCCAGTAACTGAGCGTATGGTATCGGGACATGAGGCCAATCTGAGTCACAAAAAGCAATGAGCTGAAGTGAGGATGAGCTGGGTAGAAGTAACCCCTGACCCAGTGCAGCTTTAAGATATTTGAGAATTTTCTGAGCAGCACAAAGATGAATATCAGTGGGGGTAGCCATAAACTGACTCAATGTTTGCACATTGTAACAGATGTCAGGTCGAGTAATTGTAACAAGTGTAGTTTCTATATTTATTCGAGGTTCTAAATGATGATATTTTATTTTTCTTTGAATAAAATACTACTAACTTGTGTTATATTTCATTTTGTAGGTAAAACTCAATGTTTGATGAAAA